>JBBIGC010060313.1:0-11052 GCA_037576955.1 Lepidarchus adonis | reverse complement strand
CATTGACAACAAGTCTGTGGACCTGAGTGATGATGACTACTTGGGAGGCTTTGAGTGCACACTTGGCCAGGTATGAACAGTTAAAAAAAAAAGAAGTTATAGTCATAGAAAAATGTTTAATTGACAGTCACACCACCAACAGTACTGCCCATATTTAAAATAAATAAAATTTAAATGGTTATTTTGTTGCATCACCTGAAATATCATTACATATTCTTCTGTTTGTCATAGATTGTATCAAGTAAGAAGATTACTAACCCCCTGCAACTTAAGAAGGGCAAACCAGCTGGCAAAGGTACAATAACGGTATGTGTTGAAATGCTTATTTATTTACTATTTATAGCTATAATAATAATAATAATTATATATATAATAATAATGTGAGACTTTTATTACAGTGATAAGTTGCTTTCAGTCAGCTAAGACTTTGCTGCGTTTATGATTACTTTTTTGCAGGCTCTGCAGTCACTTAACACTCAATGGTAATTCTCTTGTGTCATTTGCATGTTTTAGTGTGGTATCTTTATCTAAAAGTCAATTAAGGTTCCTCTCCAAAGAGGAGCCTGGTGATGCTCACTTTCCATCACAAATTGTTCAAGTCCAGAGAAGCAGAATTTGCCTATAGATGCTGATCTAAAGGCAAATGGCTTTCATTGTTCACTTGAATTGAATTGTTGTTGAATGTTCAAGGTCTTTTGCAGTTTTCTCATCTTGTACCTGTGTGCTGTGCTGTTTTTTGTGGGCAACTTCATTTGTAAATATGTGTAGTATATTTTGAAGAGATCAACTCCTCTATGTTTTGGCTGATAATGACAACCGGTAATAACACATTATTGCAGACAGAGACATCAGTGTCTTTTTTGCGTTTTAAAACAGATTCACACTAATAATTTATGAAGTCAGCAGCACCAGGTGTGGTGTATGCCATGCATGTTTAGCTCTTATGTATGCATATGTTATATCTAAATTCAGTATTCTTGCTAGAGCCAATCAAGTTGTAGCAGTAGCTCTGTACTAGATGTATGCATGTGTTTAAATGCAAATATTAGTCAGTGCTGTCTGGAAACTGGTAGTTTTACTTTTTCCCATTTGTTTAATTGGAAAACTGTTAAATAATGTTAAATTGGTTCACTTGCTAAGATTCACTTATTTGATAACTTCCTTTGCCTGCCAGGGTTTAAGGCTCAAATCTTATCACTTCTTTCAGAATCCTGGAATATGGCCTATAGAAAAGAATGGATACCCTGTTTTATGGTAAAAAGAGTAGACAATTAAATACTAAATTTAAATATCTATTGCTGGTAAGGTCTATGTGGAAACAAAATGGTCTTTATTTAATCAGTGTAATGCAAGAATCATGTCCAGTGTGAAGTTTGTGGGATGCACTGCATTGCTGATTGTAAAATCAGGTTAAGACAGGCCAAAAATATTTTCTTTTGACTGTATAGAGCACAGGCATGATTGGTTTTCACATTAGTTTTACCCCTCGCCGTGTTTTGCTCAATATTGCATTCCTGTTGTATTCTGAAATCCAGAAATACTTCCATATTATCATCACTTTCAATTTTTGGAAGAAAAAATGGGGTCACAAGTTAATTCTTGCAGTTATTGACTGTAATTCCAATACATTGTTATTCATTTTGATTGTATTGAGAGTATTACTTTTCTTCTGCAGATTGTGGCAGAGGAAGTGAAAGATAACAGAGGCATTGTGCTTGAAGTGGAAGCCAAAAACCTGGACAAGAAGGTAAAAGGAAGTTCATGTTCTTGCATGGATACTGTACTGATAGGCCGCAGCTTATACATTAATTTTGCAAACCTGGTATTGGGTGCGGCTTGTTTAAATGGGGCGGTCTATCTAAAAACCTAAAAATACATTCACTAAAAGTATAATTCAGTGCACAAAAGACGATGTGCCCAAATGATTAGTTGAATGTAAATGTAATATTTACTGCAGCAATGAACAGTTGAAAAAGCAATAAAATAGATCAGTGACGGTTCAGTATAAAATGCAGAACATGTAAAGCGCCATTGCTTATGTTGGGGCTTCAACTTAGAATGCACCTCTGAACCAGTCAGCGCAGAGACTCACTCAGAGACAGAGTTCTGTTTTGAGACCTGTGACTTTATCTATTTCTTTTTTCTCTCAGCACAATTTATATTCATTGTTCCCATTTGCAAGCTGCTCCAATGTGCGCTGCTAACCCGTGCGCTCTCGCAAACAGGCTACAACTCTCTGCTAAAAACAACGTCCTTTCCACCCGTTTTCTGCATTACCCACCTGTTCTCCCCACATTACACAATCCATAATGCAACCACTGGAAACAAACAAGTTGCTGGAATTAGCCGTCATGGTAGTTCCTAATGCACCAAAATACGCAGACACTTTGCGATTGTAGAATTGATCTCGTGTAAATGCAGCATATGATTAGCTTTACTAAGTATAACCTCACAATCTGCTTGTCATATTCTGGCAAGAAGAAGAGGAAAAAAACCCTTTCTTTCCTGGAAAACAGCTCTGCACTGCTTCGTCACGCATAACAATTTAAATTTTTTCTCATTGTTTGCAGGACTTGTTTGGCAAATCTGATCCCTTTCTGGAGTTCTTCAAGCAAGATGATGATGGCAAGTGGCTTCTTGTCCACAGGACAGAGGTGCATATAATTTAGTTTTAACTCAGTCAGCATCACGTTTGTATGTTTCTCATAGCTGCCTTAGTTTTATTTGGGGTTTTTTCGTTCTCTTTGTTGACATTAAGGTCATCAAGAATAATCTGAATCCGTCTTGGAAAAAGTTCACTGTTTCTCTGCACACGTTCTGTAGTGGTGACCTGAACAGACCAATCAAGGTATTTCTTCATTTTTATATATATATAAATATATATAAAAATATATTATTTGCATGAGGTCATTTTGGAGGCGGGTTATAAGACTGAAATTTATTTCTTTCAGTATTTTTTAATTCATTCTTTGTTCTTGATTTTGCTTAATAATTTTTGAAGTGTTGAATGCATTGGTCAGATGGTGTGTGTGTTACTGCTAGGTGGCTTGTTATGATAAGGATGAGGACACCAGCTCTGACTTAATAGGAGAGTTCACTTGTACTGCAGCCAATCTGCTGGAGGCAAAGGACCAAGGGGTGAGCAGGAGCCAGCTTCTTATATTGATTGTCTTTTGTTTGACTTTCTCCTCTTAGGTCCACTGCTCTGACTATGATAGTGATGGCTCACATGATCTGATTGGTGTTTTCCAAACTAATGTGTCCGAGTTTCTGAAAGCAGACAGTTGTTCTGTGGTGAGGCTCTTTATCTGTAAAGGCTGTTATGTAAAGAAGATTGTGTAATAAAACTATTGTATAAATATTGTTGTTGTATTTGTAGGAGTTTGAATGTGTTCATCCAGAGAAGCAGAAGAAGAAAAAGAGCTATAAGAATTCCGGTGTGGTCCACATTAAATATTGCAAGGTATACATGTTTATAATGTGTGTGCAGGGTGCTGTAAAGGGGGTGGGGGGCTTGGGCACCGATGGGGCCCTCAGAGAATACTATAGATAAAAGAGTGTTTTATTATGTTTATTTTATTTATTATATTTTCTATCACGACATTAACCCTCACTCTCTCTGACTGGGTGAGATGCCTGCACAATGAATCAGTCCAGTGTAGGTTCCTTAAGCCGATGTAACTTCAGGCCTGGATGTTAGCGTTATTCTACATACAAATTGAACTCTCGTTGCGGTTGAATTAGGAGGGGGCTCATGCTCATGTTTTTACTCTTTACTTTGCAGATAGAGGCACAGTACACATTCCTGGATTATGTGATGGGAGGTTGCCAAATCAATTTCACGGTAAGATGAGTGTAAAGGCTGATAATAAATATATAATTTTACCAGCTTCTCATTTACTTGCGTATGTCTATAGTGAAGCAATCTGAATTATGGCTGTGTTTGTGTTTCTTCTTTTTTTTTCTGACTCCTATGTAAATAATGTATTATTTAGGGTTATGATCAAAATTTAAACAATGTTAGTTTAGCAGTTTAAAAATTTTTAATAAATTATATATATATAAATGTGTGTGTGTTTGTTTTATGATTTTTAAATATTTAAATATTTTTGGGAAGTTTAAGAAAAAATCCTGCCTCTTTAGTAATGCCCATTGGACAGTCCCTTTATGCTGCCTGCTAGCATCCATCTCACTTATGCTAACAACAAAAATAGTTGTATACAGGAACATTTAGAAGCATATACAGGACAACATTTGAAACATTTCTCATTCAGAAATATGCTGGCTTTATGAAAAGCTCAGTACAGACATACTGTAAATGTTTGGATGCAAGTCAAATTAAAATTTAACCAAGAAACCGTTCTGGAAATCAGTCTAGGGGGATAGCTTAGCCACGCTTTGTGCTACTGTAATGTCAAGTATCTGAAATGTGATTGTTGTAGGTGGGGATAGATTTCACTGGTTCTAATGGAGATCCCCGTTCCCCTGAATCTCTTCATTACCTGAGTCCCAGTGGTGTGAACCAGTACCTTAGTGCCATCTGGTCTGTGGGCTTGGTGATCCAGGACTATGACACGTAAGTGCAGGGTTTCGGTTCCTAGATATATATGTGAACTCTTGTATCTCTGCCAGTTTTACATTTTTTGTTTGAATTTATACAGCATTGAAATGTTCTTGCTTTCTGTTAAATTGATATCAGATCACTATGAATGAGCTAATGAAGCTACAAAAATCTTGTTACTTGGAATGATTGCTTTAAATTGTCTGTCTTTTTACACTGAAGTTATTATTTTGGTTTTGTTACAACAGTGTTTTAAGACACTTACTGCTAGGTGTCACTAGGTGGTGGTATACTGATGTTACTGTTTTCTTTTCTGCTCTCTTTAGGGATAAACTTTTTCCTGCTTTGGGATTTGGTGCTCAAGTGCCTCCAGATTTCAAGGTTCGTTCATTTTAACTTTTTAACCTTTTAACATTTTAACAGAGAATAAATTTATTTAAAATGTCACACAGGCTGAGCTTCTCTGAACACACAATTCATCTTGTCTCACAGGTGTCTCATGAGTTTGCTCTAAATTTCAACCAGAGTAACCCTTTCTGCCAAGGTTAGTGGACTGTGTTTCAATGAAGGATGTATTTTACTCTGTCTAAAATGTATTTCAAACAATGTACTTTTATTTCATTTATACATTTATTTCATGTATATGTTAGACTACTCATGCCTCTTTCAAATGGCCAATTATGTAATACAGTACAGGTAAGAGGCACTGTATGTCCAAAGGGATCCAAACAACCCTTCTGTTTAATAAATTTAGCTAATTACAGGTGCACAGATCATATGTATATTCTCAATAGAAAAGCGCTGGGATGCTCTGCAGCACACATGACCCAAGGCAACAGTCAGTTAAATATATCTACATTCTCTAACTTCCATTCATTATTTTGAGTTATGTTGGAGTGGGTTTTGTGATCTCAAAGTTTTCTTATATGGCAAACTTCGTATTGGTACCCTTGATTTCAGAAAAAATATTAAATGAAGAGCTGTCTATATACTTTTGGACATATTCTGCATCTGTATATTTTGTATAATCACATCTGTGTTTAAATTTGTTTCTGAAACCGTGTTGACAGGCTTGATCTCTCTTGTTTGTGCAGGAATAGAGGGAATTGTGCAGGCGTATCGCGTGGCTCTGCCACAAGTCCGACTCTATGGCCCCACAAATTTCTCCCCCATCATCAATCACGTAGCTCGCGTCGCCGCCACAGCTGCCCAGCAGTCAAACGCTGCAGTGAGTCTACATTGCTGCATACAGATATATCAGAATAATAGTTATGTGAAAAGTTACTCAAATTTAAGTTTTTGAAATGTAGCAGGTCAGCCAAAATCACCAGATTTTTTTATACATTTGAAGTAAGGGCAAATGTATTAAATATCTTAAAAAGTATTCTCTTAAAAGGGCTGAACCTAGATGGGACCTTCTAGAAACTTTTTTAACTGTAAAATAGTGAGGGCACACAATGCTACATATTTAACTCTGTATTGTATTTATTGTTAAATACAAAAATAAAATTCTAAAGCTACAACAAAATGTAAAAAATCATGAATCTGAAAAACCTATAGAAGAAAACCTATTTCAAGTAATAACGAGGAGGCATTTGTAGTTGTAGGCATTTTGCCCTGATTAGTTATATATGTTCCTGTGTACTGGCATGCGTCACCACCTTGGCATTCTCCAGCCACCTCTGTGGTTCTCTTAAAACGCATTTTTAATATTATAGAATAAGTATTAATTTATAATAAGTACTCAGTTCGAGTTTTTTATGTTATGTTTGTTGTAAAGCTTTACCAAAGTGCATATTTTTGAAATCTCGTGTTATCTGTTGATCCTACTTTAGCAATATTTTGTGCTGCTGATCCTAACTGATGGAGAGATCACTGATCTGGATCAGACGAAGCAGGCCATAGTGAACAGCTCCAAACTGCCCATGTCCATCATCATAGTGGGAGTTGGAGAAGCTGACTTTAAGGCCATGGAGGTCCTGGACGGTGATAATGGCGTGCTCAAATCTCCGTCTGGGGAGGCAGTGGCCCGAGATATTGTTCAGTTTGTACCTTTTAGAGACTTTGCCAATGTACGTATCTCAATTTGTAAAAACTCAAGTGCTGTTTTGATCAAGTCCTTTGATTAAGGACAGGATTACTCTAAGCTCTAGTATGCATAGAAATAAGATTTTATAGACTTAGTGCAGAAAAAAATAAGCTTCAAAACATTGAAATAGGAATATTTACCTTTTTCTTCTTTTTAATCATTTTTTTCTTCTTTTTGATTCCCTCCTCAGGCTCCTAAAGAATCTCTGGCCCAGTCGGTTCTAGCTGAGGTGCCCAATCAGCTTGTATCTTACTTCAAGATGAGAAATCTCAGCCCAGTTAATCCTCCTGCTCCAAGGAAGTAGAGACAAGCCACCACTAGAGGGCTTCTAATAGGGAAGCATTTTACATGAAGATTGTTTTTGTATTATGCAGTTCAGTGTATGCCAATTATGCATGCTTAAACAACTTTAATTTGGAGAGGTCATATTTTATGTTTTTCAGATAAAACCATGCGTTAATCAATCCCTTATCTTTTCTGTTATTACTATGACGGCTGCTTTCACATAAGGATTATAACACACACAACACAGCCTCATTCACCAAATGTTCTTTAGTAAAAAAGTCTTTACATTTTACATTTGTCGACACTATGTATCCACAGATCTATGCATATTGATGAGCATTCACACTTGAGTGCTGACATATGTGGGCAAAATAGATAGTTATGAATTTGCTATACAGTTTTCTCAATATCAGAAAGTAAGGAAGGTATTGGTGAATGAGATACTTTGTGAGATAGATTGTGATGAGATACTAAAGTAGTATTGCAGTCTATAAAGGCACCTTTGAGATGTCTTAAGGCGCTGCTGCTGTTAACTATGATTTTGTCTCAGTATCAGTATATGAAGGGAGGGACTAAATACACTTCATATCAGGCAATACATTATTAAACTCTATGGTACTTGGATGAAAAAATTGATATTCTTATCTTCAGCAGGCATCTGAATATTAGTTACTACATTAGCCTGTTACATTTTTATCTCTTTAGCCTTTTCTTACCTGAAGCCTTATGTCATTAAGTGTTATCATTTTGTGTTTTCAACTATGTAGAGCTGCACAGGTAACTGATGAGATTACAGGTTTGGCCTTTTGCAGTTAGTCTAATGTGGTGTGGCAGTTCTCACCAAATGGGAAGTTCTAAACAATCTCAACAAGAGACACTAAACAATCTCAGATGTTTGTATTGAATGCTGAATTTAGGTCTACTTCTTTTTTTTTAATCAAGGAAAAAACAAGCATTAGACGGCGACTGTCAATTTCCTGCACTTTCTTGTTGTTTAGGTAATAGGAGCTGAATGTACTGATTGTGTACATGAACCACTGAATGCATTGCTGCATAATAATGTTATAGTAGTAGGTAGGTTAAGAGTAAAGATTCTGCAATGCCTTATAATGATGTACTTGAGTTTATATCAGATTAACAGATTGTCGCTTTGGGACACGATAAATTTGTCCAGTTACATTTAGTTTAATCTTTGCATTGACATAAATATTTTTTTATTTTACTTTTGCTACAGATTTGCCAGAGTGATGCTGTTAGTAATGGCAATATAAAGAAAATGTATGATTAGCTAATATGAACGTTTTAATCAGAGGTAGAGAAACATTCCTTTTTGTTTTTTTAATTGCTGGATATTAAGTTTTCTGTTCTGTTGACCATCCACTCATGGCCCATGTTGCACTTTTCTTTAATGTTTACTATAATTGATGCATGCTTGCACCACTGGATGCTGTTAATACTACAATAGGGGACTCAAAGCAAAAACATTTTGCCAAATATGCAGCTGTTTGCACCTAAATGCAATATATTGGAGTTTAAAACGACCACATAGAGCCTTAGAGGACCATCACAAAGTGACAATGAGAATAATACCCCTTTGTGTATTAAGCCGGTTGATATTGTTTGACCCAGGTGTCTCCAGATTCTACTGTTGAATCACAGAGTTGCTAACTTCTGCTTCATCTGTATATTTTTTACACCAGCAGTTCTTGTTCCACAATCTCTTCTTGACTAATGTGCTCAGACAATTTATGCCTTTTTAAACGTAAAAATAAAAATTTAACTCTGAATATGTTGACTTTTCTTCTTTGTATAACTTCTGCGCTGTTTGGGTATGTAGTAAATTAAATATGTTTCACAAACTATATACAATCATGGCTGAAATTATATTATAATTTAATTATAAACACCCCTGGAGTTTTTCCAGAAAATGCACATTTTCTCCCAGAAGACTTGCAAAAACAAATGTTTTGGTTTACACAGATTTATTTTCTTTATGTGCATTGGGGCATTGTGGGTAAATCACTAAGTTAAGCATATGATGCTCACTGGCAATATAGCAATTACACTTGAAGCCAGTTAAAATGGAGAAACGTTGACTCAACCTGTGTTTCTGTATGTGTTACACTAAGCATGAAGACCAGAAAGAAGAGTTGAGAGCAAAAATTGTGGAAAAATATCAACAATCTCAGAGCTATTTATCCATCTCTAGAGATGTTTATGTTCCTTTGTCCACTGCGCAAGATAATCAAGAATTTTGGAGGTTCAATGATGTTTTGAGGATGTTTTGCTGCCTCTGCCACTGGGTGCATTGACTGTGTGCAAGGCATAATGAAATCTGAAGACTACCTAAAGATTTTGGGGCGCAATGTAGGGCCCAGTGTCAGTAAGCTGTGTCTACGTCAGGTCATGGGTGTTCCAGTAGGACAATGACCCCAAACATTCCTCTAAAAGCCTCAAGAAATGGTAAATACAAAGCACTGGAGACTTCTGAAGTAGCCAGCAATGAGTCAGAATCTAAATCTGATTGAAAAGTTATGAAGAGATCTCAAAATTGCTGTTCGGTGGAGGTACCCTTCACATCTGAGAGAACTTGTGCAGTTTGCAAAAGAAGAGTCGAAAATTCCAGTTGAGAAGTGTAACAAGCTTGTTGATGGTTATAGGAAGCAATTGGTTTCAGTTCTTTTTTTTCCAAAGGGTGTGCAACCAAATATTAAGTTCAGGGTTCCAATAATTTTGTCCCCCCCAGTTTTTAAAGGATTAATTTAGCTTTTTTCTCTGCTTTTTGTGTTGATTCAATGCACATAAAGGAAATGAACATATGCATACGAAAAACATTTGTCTTCATGGAGAAATGGTGCATTTTCTGGAAAAATTCCAGGGGTGCTGATATATGCTGATAATGAGTCTTTGAATTATGTTTTTGTCTCATCAAGAGATAGTTTAAGGACATTCAAACAGCAAAAAGCACACATTATGTCAATTGATGCTGTTCATCACAATTGTTTTTAAGACAAATACACTAAAATATAAAATTACATAAAATTAAAGGCACACTATGAAGACGTCAGATCTCAATTGGATAAAAAGTATGCTCAATAGCTATACTCATTGTTGCAACTCAAAGGGGTAGTCAGTAGTTTGTCCCAGATGTATTCTGCTGGATTTAGGTTGGGTGAGAGGCCAATCAATTCCTTCTTCCTCCAAGAACTGCCTGTGTACTCTCGTCACATGAGGCCAGGCATTGTTGTGCACCAGCTGAACCCAGTCAATACTAACAGTATAGGTCCAAGGATTTTATCCTGATATCTAATGGCAGTCAGGGTGCTGTTGCCTAGCCTGTAGACTTGTGTGTTTCGCTAGATAGAAATGCTTCCCCAGACCATCACTGACCCACCACCAAACTGGTCATGCTGAACAATGTTACTGGCAGCATAACATTCTCCAGGGCTCTTTCATGTCTGCTACATGTGCTCCGAGTTTGAGATGAGAATTTGTTCTCATCTATAAAAAGCACAAGGTGCCAGTGATGGTCCTGTCCATCTGATATTCTATGGCAATGCCAATCAGGCTCCACGGTGTCGGGCAGTGAGCGCAAGTCCCACCCTCAGGCCACCCTCCTGAAGTCTATTTCTGATCGTTTGTTCAGTGGCCATTCACATCAGTGGCCAGCTAGAGTCATAGGGCTCTGGCAGTGCTACTCCTGTTCCTCCTTTAAAAAAGGAGCAGATGCTGATGGGTTAAGGACATTCTACAGCCCTGTCCAGCTGTCCGAAAATCTCCTGAAATCTCCTCCATGTTCTTGAGGTTTTGATGGGAGATACTTTTTTGACCCCTTGCTGATATTTTAAGTTTGCCCGCTCACACAAAAATTATTTTAATGGTAGGTTTGTTTTAACAGTGAGAGATAGAATATCAAAAAGAAAACAAATTATATCAAATATATAATTGATTGGCAAATTTTATCTAATTTTCTTTTCTTAAACGCTGGAAAAACAGAAGTTCTCCTTTTAGGACCAAAAGCTGCTAGAGATAAACTGACGGACCTAATGTTAAACTTGGCTGATTCTCCTGCATCGCCTGTCTCCGCCGTCAGAAACCTTGGAGTCACTATAGACTC
>JBBIGC010060274.1:0-11054 GCA_037576955.1 Lepidarchus adonis | reverse complement strand
TCTCTCTCTCTCTCTCTCTCTCTCTCTCTCTCTCTCTCTCTCTCTCTCTCTCTCTCTCTCTCTCTCTCTCTCGTGGCCCAGATGAGAACAGCTGTTGTTTGTACTTTAGGTGTTTTGGGTTGCGTCTCCAGTTGCACTCGTTATAAAGCGCTCTTGCCCTCAATGTTCAGCTTCTCCTCCTAATGAGCTTAATTAACATTGCTCTTTCATATGTTCACCAACAGCTCCCGATCCCTCCACCTTCCTCTCACGCTCTCATCCTACAGGAGTGGTGCATACATACATGACCAGCTGGTTAAGCGCATATAGAAATGCTAGAGGGAGCTGTGTGAATTATTCCACCAACATTTATTCTAATAGTATAATTCTCTGACATTATATTCTGTTGTGATTCTTTAGAAAATGTTTTTTAAATAAATAATTTGAAAATTAATGATTGTTATTTGACTCAGAAATTATTCTCATACATACATACATACATACATACAAAAATACATGTTATTAATCCAAAGTTTAATTTAATATCTGTTAAATTAATTTAATTTGTGATTTAATTATAATTCTGTAGGTAATTATTCAATGTTATGATTCTATAAAAATCTTTTCAGTTCAGCAATGAATTCCAGGATGATTCTTTAGGAAATTACTTAAATATTATGTATTAGAGATTTTACCCTGAATCTGTTTTATTTGATAATTTTAATAATTACGTTGCATTTTTAATGCCGCTGAATTTAAACAGTGATACATACAATAATCTTCTAATTTTTTTTATTTAGACAATAAACTGTTCTGACAATAACCATGATGTGTAAGAAAATAAATCTTGGGACATTTAGAGGGGCAGGTGCTCAGGTGTGGGGCGTGAAATGAGCTTTGAGCTGCATAATGGGGGACGGTTGGGGGCTGTCCTGCAGACCAGGGGCTGTGTAAGAAAATAAATCTTCATTTTGTGCTTAATAACACACATGATGATTTAAAAAAAAATCATCTCCCATCAGAAACTATGATTCACACTCTAATATGAGGAGGTGTGTTGCAGTGTGTGCTGTGTGGCTACTTTTTTCAAGCAAAATCATGCCAGGTCAAGATGACTGAACAATCTTAAAGGAGTTTTTTTGCCAGTGTGGGACGTTTGTTGGATTCTCTAAAAATGGTATTAAAAACCCTTACCTCCATCAGGCAGATTTGGTGACGTACAAAACTGAATGTTCTCAACCTGAAATGGAAAGTTATATTATTGTCTGTTGGGCTATTGACTGCAGCCCTAGTCAAAAAAGTTATTTTTTCTAATAATAATAATAATAATAAATAAATATTAATTCAAAATACAGTGTTACTGATTCAAGCAATTTAAATTAATTTCAGTTGTCTTATTACCATAGAGCATAGTAGGTACGTAGGAGTTTGAAAATGAATAATATGTATTCAGGTCTGTTTGTCTGTGTGTCTGTCTGTCTGTCTGTGTGGCCTGAAGAGGAAAAATCCATCCTGTTTGCTCAGTAACCACAGGGGTAGTGCTCCTACAAGCGCACATGCACACACATTAAATTTCACTGCAGTAATGAGCTGAATACCATGAATAGGATATGGCTTGTGCTTTCCCCACTGGAGAGAGATATGCTGCTTCAGTCCAGCACTTAGTTCAGAGAGAGAGAGAGAGAGAGAGAGAGAGAGAGAGAGAGAGAGAGAGAGAGAGAGAGAATCGTGTCTTGCTCTCTCACACTTTCTGTCATTTTCTGAGCGCTTAACTGATTCCCAGGACACCTGCAAGTCCTGATGCAATTCCGCCTCCTAGTATCAGGCGTCTACATGCTAAAATTGTCTGTAATTCTGCCCTGCCTTGTTTGCACCCACACGAGTCAGCGTGTGGATCCACTTGCCCTTGGTAAAGTAAAGGGCTCCTTCGTCCATGGCATTTTTGATTTGTTCTATGACAGGAAGCAGCTGAAGATAAAGAGCAGCAGACCAGCAGAGGAATGACGGCCTCTAATGAAAGATTCATCAGAGACTTGTACAAAAAGCAGAATAATACTGAACGCAAAGAGTGAGGCTCACTCTTCACGCCGTGGTTTCTCCAGCTAACGAATGCAAAGTGTAGAAGAATGTTCATCTCTTCTGTTTGCATGTGTATTAGAGCTGTGAAGTGGAGAAGCTTTCTGAGGGATTAGTAAACGTGACCGTATGGCATTGTGAGCACATCCCATCGCACACAGTTCACCACATCTATACGTGGCGCAAAACGGTACCATGGACAAGGGTGCCTCAGTGGAGCCTGGGCTGGGACTTGAACCAGCGACCCTCAAGTCTTCAACCACTAGGCCAGTTCAATCTACCGTTCCGCTACGCTGGTGCACTTTGTGTGTGATTGAGTTTCTTCACACTGACAAATAGTCATTATCTCTTCAGCTTCTATGCTTTCTGGTTTGGTTTTTTGTTTTTCCCGCACACAGGCCTCTGTAAATGTATTTTTCCTCTGTAGCAGTAGCTGGAGCAGTTTTTTATGCTGCAATGAGAGCAGTAACACCGCATTCTGACCTATACAGACATTGGTAAAATTTTATTTGTTTTAAAATGTTAATGAGGCTTCTGGTTTCAGGTTCCTACGCATCACTTGACTCACAATAGGGTTACCTGCTTAGCCAGGTGAGCTTATTTCAGCTGTATTTGTCTAGCACTGGGTCACCATAGCGACCTATGTTGTGTGTTTGATTGGCTCTTGAGTTTGTTGAGTTTGGGTTTTCAGATGATAAACAGTTATTTGTGCGATCAGTGATTGCTCTCTGACCAATCGGGGCTGTCCATCTGATCAGTCGTGGACGTCCCATAAACCAATCAGGGACAGGCTTTTGACCCAATCTGGGATGTCCCTCTGACCTGTCATGGACGTTCCACATCAGGATGAGTTTGGATAGATGGAGGTGACTCTGTGGGTCGTTGGCTGTATTGCTTTCAGGTGTATTTCCTGTCATCATCTTCCTGATTCCTGGTAAGCACCATGCTTTTATGTGCACACGCCCGAGGATGAATAATGAGACATGTAAATGTGGCGTTCCTCAGAAAACGTGTGGTTCAATCGATCACAATGGATTCCTGGCTTTTTGCCATAAACAGTCACTGTCACAGTGGAGCTCAGGAAGCTCTCACATTCGTTTCCACAGGAGGAAGCTCTCATGTGGAATATTTCCCTTATTTGGACAGTCTCTCATATTGTTTAACTGTGGAAAATCAAGTGCATTTTTATCTTTGCAGATGATCCTGCGTTTATGTTTGTTTTTCCTGGGTGTTCCCGCTTCAGTCGGGCCGATGGTGGGATGGAATGTTTGGATGGATCTGAGTAGATCTGGGTGGATTTGGGTTAGCAGAGGAATGCGGCTTCTGTTTGATGGCCTCACACACATCTGTACACACGTCTCTTCTCTACTGCTTCAGTGTAGTTTGTTTTAAGCACTTCAGTGTAATGTGCATAGATGCATAACTACACAAATGCATAACTACACTTACATAGGCCTATGTAGTAAGAAAACATCCAAGAGATGATTCTACTGGAAAATCTCCAAGTTTGCCCCCATTTTTTGTCTTATTGGTTATTATACCATAAGAACTATTCTCCAAACACTGTACATTAGGGATGGGCAATAAAAATGTATATTATGATACATTATGATAATAATGTAACACCAGATGCCTTTCTGTGTGGAGTTAGCTAGTTCTTTCCAGGTTTGTGTGGGTTCTCCAGTTTCCTCCCACTGTACAAAAGCTTGTGGTTTAGGTTGAATGGCTACTCTACATTGCCCATATGTGTGAGTGAGTGATTGTGTGTGTGCATGAGTGAATGAGTGCATTAGAGAGAGAGAAAAGTCGGTAGGTCATTCTGTCGGTCTCCAGGCCATCGTTGACTCTTGACTTGTGCCCATTGTTTGCTGGGATTGGCTCCAGCTTCCCTGCAAACCAAAACAAATAAGCGTTTTGAGTAATAAATAAAGTAATTCATTTTGTTGATTCAGTTGTGTGATACAACTACTACCCCACACCCTTTACAGTCATTTTTGCATATGGGGCAGGTCGTCTCGTTTGCTTTTGTTCTACTATTTGTGATCTTTCTGGGCTTGGTTCAGTTTTTAGCGGTTGTGTCGGTGCTGCTAGTCTGGGTCTGAGAGTGCACAGTGTAAATCGGGGTCTGTTTCTGACGCCCATGGACACGGGGACTTTTTCTCCTGCTGTGTTTTCTGAAGGTTTGAGGTGTTGCATAAGAACAGCAGAGAGTGCCACAGAGAGATCAATACTGTCACCTCTCCTCAACACACACACACACACACACACACACACACACACACACTCCCTTGCTGTTGCATCTCTGGGTGTCTTCTGACAGCCTTCAGTTTGATTTTTGTCTTTGTCCCAACATGTGCATGTATGAGTGGCTGAGCAGGAGGCTCCAAAGAAAGTGACTGTTATGTCATTGTGAACACAGCACAGCACACAGTCACTACAACGAAATGTGACCTCTGCATTTAACCCATCGCACATGCACACGTGGAGCAGCGGACATCTGAAGGGTTACCTCAGTGGGACTTGAAACTGTGACCTTCTGCCCCAGGGGTAAAGTCTTAACCACTAGGCCACTACTGCCCCAGTATTAGTGGGTGTTGAGAGGAAACAAGTGATCAGGTTTTAAATATTAGGGGCAGCCATGGGCTAAAGTTTGGACAAGCAAGCTTCATCGGTTGCTAATTTGTTCCCTGAACCAGCAGGAAAAATGTGGGAGAGTGAATTAACAGCAACTCAAGTATTTAATTAATCAAAGACATCTAAACATTTAAGTCCATAAATTGAGTTATGTGTAATAAAGTGAAAAGACACAGGGAAAAGGTATTGAACACATGAAGATAACAAGGTGCAAAATGTCATAGAAAGCCAGGAGCTCACCTGAAATCTGTCAGTATTGAGAGAGAAACCCTGCCCCCTATCAGTACTAATTGATATCAGCTGCTTTAGTCCTAAATGATGGCCTATAAAAGCTTCTCATTGCCCAGGAGGCACACAAGAAAGACTTCATGATGAGTAAAAGCAAAGAACTCCTCTAAGATCTTCGTAATCATGTGATTGAGTTTCCTGCAGTGACATAAATTAATTACTGCACTTTAGCGAATTTCCGCTGTTTTGGCATATTCTCACAGCTACTTTACTTATCTCCGACATTTAGTTTATTCGGTTCTAACAGTGACTTTACAGTGAATTTTTGCTCACTCAACTGTGGAAGCACAATGGGATGCATACATGAGACAACTCACATGCGAAACGTTTAGCCCTGATTTAGTGCCCACAACTAGCATGTATCTGTGCATCTTACCTGCAGGCAGGTGTGTGTTTTCCTGTGTGTGTATGTTTGTGCAATCTGTGCTGTAGGTGGTAATCTGTATACCTGTCCTCATTTCTCCTGCAGTGCCTTCATTTATTTCCTTCTGACCACCCAGAAATAGGCTGGAAACACACACACACACACACACACACACACACACACACACACACACACACACACACACACACACACACACACACAGGCTAACTTTCCTCAGCAACAACTTGCTTGTGCATATTTTCAGAAATGACAAGGTTGTGTGAAGCGTATGTTTGAGTGGTCAGGAGAGCAGCTGAGACATTATTCATGGATTAATGGGAATTTCATTATTAATACATTTCAACTGATACTATAACTACAGCTGATAAGACCTCTATCTATCCTCAGTCCTGCGCTACTATATGACACTATGTATGGTGATATTGTACTTTACTGCAGTGTTATACTGGTAAGGTTTTATTTGTTTTGAAGTTGATGCACCTGTTTCACTTCAGTGCTATGTTATTGTAAAGTAGACAATTATAGTTTAATTGATTTCTGTTTGTGTATTTCCATATCTCATTGATGCTAGACAAACAATATTCAAAACAGGTTTTATCTTTGCGTATGCATGTGAATTGCACATACAGTATAGTGAGGGTGCTATCCACTACACTGTTCAACCATTCCTAACAATGACAAGTAAATAAAGGTAGTTTTATTTTAGAATTAGCCATGTTTTTCCCCCAGCTTTCTTCCCAACTCATCTCCATTCCCACCCACTAGCTAGGACTCCCTCATTCACACAATACCACCAACACTGGGAGGGTGAAGACCTTCACATCATCTTAAGCTCCAGTCTTTTTAGACTGACTGCCAGTTTAATGTCAGCACCCCCCATACGCCCAGTTATTGAGACTAACTGGTACAAACTATTTATTTGTTCCGCTATCATTTAACTTGATTAACGAGGACCTTAAGAGGATAGAACGATAAAGGAGTAGTGTATTGTTTTTTATTAGTTCTTTGGAATTTTCTTAGTGGTTTTAGGGAATTAGTAGTTTTTCTTGTTTTTATGTACGTATATGAACTTTATTAATTGTTTAAGGAATTTCTTAGGTGGTTTTAGGAATTCTAGTTGTTATGTGTATTGATGTGTATTAATGTGTGTGGCAATTGTTCTTTTACTCAATAAAACAACCTTAACCTTAATAGACTCTATTTGGAAATCTGTGGCAGTAGGTACAAATAATTGAAGTGTTATTGTAATTGCAGTTCCAAATATGTTCAACAGGGGGCAACAGTATATTAATAGTCACATGGAACTATTCAAATGGAATGATCATCCGAAGAATTTCAGGGATTTGCAAACTCTTTTCTTACTCATCCCATGTACGTGGTTGGACCACAGGGTGGTGGCTCCATGTTACTCGTTCAGTCTGTGCCCAGGATCTTATTTATAAAACTTTGCATAGAATTTCTACTAAAATGTACATATGTTCAAAAGACATAAACAGCGTACAGCTTTATAAACCGCACTCTGCCTGGGATTGTTCATACGTTGTATTTGACGGATACCCCGCCCCCTACACTGCCTCATTCAACCAAACATGGTAAATGCAAATTACCTCATGAACCTTTAAGCTCATGCGCACACGAGCGTGAGGATCATTTATCGCGGTCACATGATTTTTATAAAAGAAACAATTCAATACATGAACAATCCAATGTTACAAATTACGCTTTTTTTTTTCTTTTCTTTTTTACTTTACCAAGAAGCCAACTACGCAGATTACATTTGGGAAAGTGGATATTACTGCAAATTTGATTAACAATTAAACAATGCAATTAAATACAACTAGATTCTTATTATTTTTTCCTAAATATATTTAGAACAACTAAAGAGTTTTATTGTTAATTGTAACATGTACTGTACCTGTCGGGCTAGTAACAGCCAGTTGTGAGGAACCTCATGGTCGTACCTCTATTAGTACCAGGATTGTGCAGTTCCGTTGGGTTGGTCTCTAACATAGTTCCCAGTTCAGCACATCGCTCCAGCACGGAGATTAACAGTGTAGATTAGTTTTTTATATTTATTCACTATTATAAATATGTGACTGAATAAATGATATTAAATGTTAATGTATGACTCACTATCACAGGGACTTGCTCACTGCAGTTGCATTTTTTGCTCCAAAATGTTCATGGGTCAGATTTTGCATACTGTACACATGCGCAGATTCTACCATCAAGTTTGTTTCTATAGATAAGTGTTTGTGTAGAAAAAGAAGTCTGGAAATTTTAGGTCCCGTTTTGTGTTTACGCAACGGTTATAATTGAGACCCCGGCCTTAATTTCAGCTCCACATCTGAGCAGCGTCAGAGCTGATGCGCCCGGTGGTTACAGGCTGCTGTCCGCTTCCACACACACTCTCCATCCCACTGCGCTGATAACTTCAGTCAGGTGACCTTTTGAAACACCAGCCTGCGAGTGTGTGAGAGATCAGTGTGTCATCGCTTATCATATCACTGCCTCCGCTAAGTCTGTTTGATGCGAGTTTGATTCCGGCCCCAGGAGGTGAATAGAGTGTCTGTTTTTCTCTTCACATTTTCTCTCACTCACTCTTTCCCCGCTTTTCTTTCTCTTTCTCTATCACTTCCCCCCCCCCTCTCTCTTTCTTTCTCTCTTTCTTTCTCTCACTCTCCCCCCTCTTTCTTTCTCTTTCTCTATTAATTTTTCCCCCTCTCTCTCTCTTTCTCTCTTCTCTCTTTCTCCCCCTTTCTTTCTTCCTCTATTGCTCACCTTTTCCCCCTCTCTTCTTTCTCTTTTTCTATCACTGTCCCCCCTCTCATTTTCTTGTTCTTTTTCTCTTCCCCTCTCTTTCTACCTCTATTACTCAGTCTTCCCCCTCTATTCTTTCCTTTTCTCTATTACTCTCTCCTTTCTCTCTTTCTTTCTCCTTCTCTCACTCTCCCCCCTCTTTCTTTCTCTTCCTGTCTCTCATTTTCTTACCTTTCTCTCTCTCTTGCACTCTCTTACCAATCATTTTTTCTATCTTTCTTTCTCTATTACTCTCTTTACTCTCTCCCTCTTTCTTTCTCTCCCTCTCCCTCTCTTTTCTCTTTCTACTTCTTTCCCTGTCATTCTCTATCACTATTCTCCCCTTTTCTTTCTTTCTTTACCCCCCCCCCCCCCTTCTTCTTCTCTGTTTGTCCCTTATACACCCACTGGGACATCAAGGGAACCAAAATTCTCTGAACTACACAGATAAGCAAATTTGCATGTGTCTATACACACACACACACACACACACACACACACACACCATTAGATGTACCCACAGGGCAATGTCTGAGGCACAGGAAGTCATGCTCTGGTGCCAAAGCCTGCTCACAGGAAGTGACCTCGGTAGAGGTACGTGAGGGCGAAACCACGCATTAGTGTGGAATGCAGCATCATGATGGAGGGTGGGAGCGTCTGGGACGACTGGGAAGGGTGTGATATATTAGCCAGCAAGTGAACAGTCAGTTCTTGAAATTCTAGTGTTGGAAGCCATTTTGACAAGGGCCTTGTTGTGATGGCCAAAGCAGCAGGTCTTGTGGAGTGCTCCAGGTCTGCAGCAAAATCAAGCGAGGTTGAAGTAGGGCTGCAACTAACGATTATTTTAATAATAGATTAATCTATTGATTATTTTTTTTGATTAATCGATGAATAGGATAAACGGGGGGAAAAAAACAAACAAGAAGAGCATTTGTTTCCAACCTTTTATTCAAAAACAGAACTCAAATCTTTAGAAAGTGCGCAAACTTGTTGCTCCTTGAGCTATTATAATAATAATAATAATAATAATAATAATAATAATAATAATAATAATAAAGCCGAGTGTAACCAGGGTTCAAGGTGCGGGCCGTCATCTTCTCCCATCGACTGAGGCCTCAGGTCAGTGACGATGTTGAGGAAACTGTGAAGACAGCGGTTGCTATGGTGAGCATGATGCCTTTCCCATCATGAAGCCACTCATGATTTGCTGTTTTTTTTCTGAAATCAAAAAGATAGCATGACTGTGTGTAATAGCACAATTTTTACATCAACTATAAATACACACTTCCTCCTCATCAAACGCTGAATCATTCAGGTGCTGGATCATTGCCGTGCAATGTTGCTTTGCATATTTTGCAGTTAACACACTTTTTCTGTGTATTTAGTGTGAAGTGATCTTCCTTCGCTCACTTGTTTAAATGTTGGCTCCGCCCAGTCTATGAGCCGCTAACTGCTAGCATCCATGCGCGTGAGAGAGTGACCGAGTGTATCTAAAGTTTTGATTTTTTGAAAAAAATATACAAACATCTCTGCGTCGCGCGACACCACAAATTGATTATGAAATGCGTTGCTAACTCTTTTAGTAATCAATTTTTTATTGATTAAATCGATTCGTTGTTGCAGCTCTAAGTTTAAGCACAGTTTCTGTTTATTTGCTATTTATGGAAAATGTGCTATATTCAATATATGCAATAAAACGGTCAGAAGATCTGTAGACTGTGTGTTTGATTTATTTATCTTTTTATTTTAGTTTAGTCTGCAAAGAAAATCCATAATTTCTCTTAATGTTTCACTACCAGTGTGGTTCCACCACCTTCAAACTGAATCATCTTTATGCATCAGTGACTGAAACAGCCCTGCACTTCTCTCTCTCTCACACACACACACACCCACGGGTGATGTAAGCAGAGCAGGCTGGAGTGTGTTGTGTGCTGATGGAGGTTCAGAGGTCACTGATCTGCTGTGCGCTCAGACATGGAGGCAGAAAGGTGGAAGTTGGGGGCGAGAGCAGAGTAAGGTGCTGAAGACGTGGCTCAGATGTGCTTTTAGAGGCCAATCACAGCGCAACCGTTCATCCAGAGAGAAAGTGCAGGTGCAAGGACAGAAGGTCTTCTGGGCTGCATGGACTACAGTGAGGATGCTGAAGCTGAAGAACCACGTTCACTTCTGCACACACGAGAACATATTTGTCAGTAATATCCTATATGGGACAAAGCACAGAATTTACACTTCAAAAATGTTTTTCTAGCTTAGTTTTGTCCTGTTTTCAATCCAAATATCTAAAAAATCTTAATCTTAATTTACTAGATACATGAAATAGCTTAAGTCTTTTTATCTGAAAAACCAACTCAAAACAAAGTAGGTTCTGTAGTGACTTACCTGCTGTCAAACGCTGAATCATTCAGGTGCTGGATCATTGCTGTGCAATGTCGCTTTGCATATTTTCCCTCAGTCTTACAGCCACAACAGTGGTCCCTGGTGGGTCCCGCCTTAACCTGGTCTTCGATGAGCTCTGATGAATCATTTTTTGGGTCTTTGCTCATCATCTCTTTTATCATATACATATTCAACATAAATAAAGTGCCCTGGTTAAGTGTTAAATTTAGTTTTTATTGCAGAAGCATACTCTCACACTGAAAATTGTAGAAAAATGTAACCTTCAACTCAAGCCAAAAAACAAGGGTAAAACTTGAATAAGAAAAAATTATTTTTCATAAAATCACCTTTCCCATTTTTCACAAGATGGAAGAATACAGAAAGAGGATCTTCAAACATTCCTCTTTGAACCATTTCTCTAAATCATCCAGTGACCTGTCTCCTCTCCTCTGCACTCTCCTCTTCAGCTCACTCCACAGCTTCTCCTCTGCACTCTCCTCTTCAGCTCACTCCACAG
>JBBIGC010060204.1:0-11056 GCA_037576955.1 Lepidarchus adonis | reverse complement strand
GGTTTAGAGAAGACGGTTTAGAGTAGATGGTTTAGAGAAGACGGTTTAGAGTAGATGGTTTACAGAAGACGGTTTAGAGTAGATGGTTTACAGAAGACGGTTTAGAGTAGATGGTTTAGAGAAGACGGTTTAGAGTAGATGGTTTAGAGAAGACGGATTAGAGTAGATGGTTTACAGAAGACGGTTTAGAGTAGATGGTTTACAGAAGACGGTTTAGGGTAGATGGTTTAGAGAAGACGGTTTAGAGTAGATGTTTTAGAGAAGACGGTTTAGAGTAGATGGTTTAGAGAAGACGGATTAGAGAAGACGGTTTAGAGTAGATGGTTTAGAGTAGATGGTTTAGCGTAGATGGTTTAGAGAAGACGGTTTAGGGTAGATGTTTTAGAGAAGACGGTTTAGGGTAGATGTTTTAGAGAAGACGGTTTAGGGTAGATGGTTTAGGGTAGATGTTTTAGAGAAGATGGTTTAGGGTAAATGGTTTAGAGAAGATGGTTTAGCGTAGATGTTTTAGAGAAGACGGATTAGAGTAGATGGCTTAGAGTAGATGGTTTAGAGAAGACGGTTTAGGGTAGATGATTTACAGAAGACTGTTTAGAAAAGACGGTTTAGGGTAGATGGTTTAGAGAAGACGGTTTAGGGTAGATGGTTTAGAGAAGACGGTTTAGGGTAGATGGTTTAGAGTACAAGTTTAGAGATAATTTAGCTTCGATGGCTTAGAGTAGATTGTTTGGAGTAAATGCTTTATAGCACAGGTTTAAACTGTCTTTACACAAACTTCTGACAGTGTCCAAAGAACTGAACCAGATTCTGAACCAGACTTTGTCCAGCAATACTATTTCACAAATTTAACATAGTCAATTAGTTTCTGTGTGGAATATGTCCTCAGTCATCAGGACGTGGGTGGTGAAACTTAGTTTGCTTTTCACCAATGTTTGGGTTACATTGCAGTCACGTGGTCTATGATTTGTTTGTATACAACCAAGTTTCTTCCCATTCCTTGCACTTGTTTGTTGATTCCATTGTTGGCCCTTACTGACACAATGACATCTGTCATCATCATGAAAAAATAATTTTCTTCACCCTTGAAGGTTTTTTTTCCTTTTTTTTCAGGCCCACTTACTCTCCAAGGCTTCTCCAAAAATGAACTGCTGTGTTCACTTTCACATGGACTTTGTACTAGGGGGCTGGAAAGGTAAGGCCAATTTAATGACTTCCAGTGCATATGTGTAAGGGGTTTCAGAGATGGTTTATTTATGAGTATAATTTTAAGGTAAATGATTTAGATATTTAGTGATTATTTACAGTTGGTGGTTAAGAATACAGGTTTAGAGATGGTTTATAGTATAGTACACATTATTCTGTCGTAGGAGATAAGTACATTTCTGACTAGAGCCTGTCATGGACATTTTGGTCACTGATACAAATATAGAGTTAAACAGTGTATTATTAACTGATTTGATTGTCAGTTTAAAAAACTCAACAAATAAACAAAAAACCTAAAAGATTAAATGGTGTGAAAAAATGTATCCTGTAGGTCACCCTCAAAACAGGTACATAAGTCACATGTCAATATGCAATTCTCAAAATGTTAAGCTCTCTTATTTTAAATACTTTTAGTTTGTTCTAAGCAGTTCACAAAAGAAATGTGTTTACACACAACAATTCACTTCTGCAGTGAGGTTTTTATTACACCAACAGAAAATCACTATTCTACTTTCTGCTAATGCCAACAAAAAAATTGAAAAATTATGGAGCTTAACACAGCAGCTTCATATGTAAAGAGAGGTGGAGGTTATGTTTTAAGACTGAAATTAGTAGTTTATGCCAAATTATGTATTACTCCCACAATAAACCACCTCACAGGTGCACACCTGAATGCATACAAACAGAGCAATTAATTAAACTTTTACAAATCATATTTTTGTTCTTACTGCATTTTTACAAATGATTCTGAACCCCCATTTAACTGACAAAAATATAAATACAAAGAAATGCCTTTGATTGTTTTGGCTGACCAACTTAATTGTATTTTGTGAACTTTGAATGTGTTGCCTGTAACACACTCAAAAATAACAGGCAAATTAGGAGCAAAGAGTTTAGTTACAGCAGTTTAAAACTTTAAAACTAGACATTAAGCAGGTGAACTGGTGACGGGTGAAGTTAATGTGATCCACCAAATGTTTTTTCTTTGTAAGCAAATATGGTTTCTCAGTTAGTTCCAAAAAAACATTGCTGGATGCATGGTTACAAGTCTTTTACCATCTACAGTAGATAATACTGTGAAAAGAGTCAGAGAATCCTGTGTAGGGCAAGGCTGAAATTACTAAATATTGCCACATGGGCTTGAGAATACTTCAGAAATCTGTTGTCACTTAACACAGTCACCAGCTGCATTAAGGAATACATTGTGCAAAGAGAAAGCTATACATTCTAAGCAGATACAAGTTCTTGGGACCAGACTTCCCAATGGAAACCAAAGCTTTGGTCATTTGAATCCATGTTTCAGGTCACTTTCAGATAAAATAGGCAGTGGCTTCTCCATGCCAAGAAAGAAATGGACCATCTACTTTGCTCTCAGTGAAAGGTGGCATAGGAGTGTGTCAGTGGCCATGGCATAGGTGACTTCCATATGCATGAATGTATTATCTACATGGAGATGATTTTAGGGAGACAGATGCTTCCATCAAGTAAATATCTTTTCCTTAGAGGTGAGTTAAGAGAAGAATCAAGCAAAAGTGAACTGCTGAGCTACAAAAAAGGGGAAAAATTCCACATGCAATACTGCAGCAATTTGTATTCTCGGTTTCCAAACAATAAAAAGTCTAATTAAAAGAAAAGGTGATATACTGGTAAGCATGCCCCTGTCCCAAATCCAATTACAATGGTCAGTAATGACATTGGAAAATATATTTTTAGAAATGTGTCAGTTATATAAAGTTTCAAAAGAATGAACAAATAAAAGATTCTAATTTATATTACATTGTACAAAATGTTCAAACTTTCTGTAAATGGGATTTGTACAATAGCCAGCTTGAACTCAGTCTAGTGTTCTAAGCTTTAGAGACTGGAGGGATGGAAATTGTATTCGCCTTTGGCTTTTCCACTCTGGTACAGTTCAGCTTAGCAACAATGCTTACAGTGCAGAATGTGAGAGAGACACTGAGAGAAAGACACTATTCTGATGTCTGTTAAAGCCGACACAGACATCCAGCTGGATTATTCCACATGGCTAAGTAGTGCCAAAGAGCAGATTAGTATAGAGGGAGTGAATGAAAGAGAAAAATCAGAGACTGAGGGTTACTTTAAGGACAGAATAGAGATGACACAGATCTGATACTTGTTATCGGTAACAAGCTGAGACGTGCAGAAAATAATCAATTATTGGATTAAATGTGAGCCATCATCCATCCTTCCATCCATTTTCTTAACTGCTTATCCTAACCATTTACACATAATAACAATTTAGCACATATATACAGTACTGTGCAAAAGTCTTTTTTTCCAACCAGACATTAATATCAGTATAATTGTAAATAACAGTAAACACTGACTAAGTCAATGTGTTGGTTTAACCACTTCCAGATCTCTCCTCATGGAAGCCCAGTGTTACTTGTAGTTGCCATCAAATCCCTGGTTTGGCCTCAATCAGCCCTTCCTTACATTAAACCAGGTTCTGCTGGAGTTTCACACATCCATGCAATGTCTGGCATTGAGAGGAGACCTGGAACTAAACATGTGTTCTTCTAACCCGCTCACAACATATATATTTTTTACACATAGATCAAACTCTTTATATTTATAAAATTTAAAAAAATCATATGTTGCGTGGTTGGATCTTAACAAGGTTCCAATCAGAACTTCAACATGCTTCAAAAAGACAAAACATTTGAGTAGTGATGAGTAATGAGTAGCTCCACTGTCATTGTTGATCAAAAATTTGTTGCGGCATAACACAGGCTTTATATACATGAACTGTTGCTTTCTATCCCTGTTACTCGTGTGTAACAGACTAAAGCTGGTGCAGTGAGGAAACCGCTCTGTTCTGTGCCTGATATCTGCATCAAACTTGTCGCCTCTCCACAGGGACCGAAGGGCACAGTGACTAAACTTGGTAAACGACCTGTGTGCTCATGGGTGATAAACGCCAACTCCACTGTTACATGACGTAGGATTGCAGCTTAGCTAATCAGCCTGGAGACCAGCACCAGTTACTCTGCCATGAGTCACCACCACAAAATGTAGATGTGTAGAGTCACAGCATGTTTCACCAGCAGAAAGTCAAAGGGACAAAAAAGACCTGCATGGTCACAAATAGGCCAGTACATGCAATGATCATATACAAGTGCAATCCAAGTCATTTTGATATAAAGTATATGAACCATACTCTCCAGTTATTGGCACCCCTGATTAAGATGTGTTGTTAGGCTTCTAATTAAAAAAATGAAAAAAGGATTGCAACAACAAAAAAGAGAACAACCCAGCCTTTAATTGAAGTACATTTCTTCATTGGGGAAAAATCCCAAATCTTTTTAAATCGCCCAGAGTCCTGGTTCCTCTCTTATGCACTCTCCTCTTCAGCTCACTCCATAAGTATTCAATGGGGTTAAGGTCTGAGGATTGAGAGAGCCATGGGATGAGATTGACTTAGTGTCTGCTGAGACATTTAGTGTAGATTTTGACATATATTTAGGGTCATTATCCTGCTGAAAAAGTTTACAATGAGTTTATAATGTCATGCACCCTAACATGATTCCCAGGGTCAAGAGAAACAGCCCCATAGCATCACAGATCTTCCACCATATTTTCCACATACTCATCCTAGAACTTACGCCAGACCCACTTAGAATGTTTGTTGCCAAAATGCTCAATTTTAGTCTCATGTATTTTCATGTTTTTAGATAGTCCGCCCCATTTAAGCATCCGCACCTAATATGCAGGTTTGTAAAATTGATGTATAAGCTGTGGCCTATTTTTGGGGAAATACAGTTAATATTTACAGTGTAATCTGTTCACCCCTTCAGTACTCCTGACGAGGCTGTTTTTGTTGAAAGGTTCCATGTAATTGTTCTAAATCTGTTTTTCCAATTACGATGAATAACCTTAAATAAGCAGTTTAAAAGTGTCAATTTAACATAAGGCATAAAACATTTGCTTTAAGTGACCTGCTATTTTCACCTTTTCCAAAGCGTAGAAAATATCTAAAGCCCTAAAAGTTAGTGCAAAGAATTTCCTAGAGGTGCCCCAGCTTTTGATGGTTTACTTTTACCCTCATTACAAAGCCGCTGGTTGGAGATTATGCATGAATACTAGGCTGCTCTTCCATAAACTACATATACTGGCAAGTTATATTCTTCAAAAAATGTATTCATTATCTTAATGTTGGTCTTTTCCTCACTATTCTGATAGCACGTATATACAATATACAATACTGCTGCCTACAGTACTGTACTGTGCTAATAATTCATTCAGTGGTGCAAGAACTCTGCTATTCAGCGTTGCTTTTTTAAGGCTTAATTTACTTACATTTCTGCAGGAAAGTGTTTCTTAATGTTTGGGGAAAGGTTTGTTGTCTATGAAAACTACATAACAGTTCAGTTTTTGGTGATAAACTTTTTATTTATTATGTATTTGTAATTTATTAAGTGTATTGTATTCACTTACCTTGGTACTTAAGGTTATATATTGCAATTTATTGCAAAATTTTCAGTAAAATCTGGCTGACACACACCCACACACACACAGCCAATTAGAACAGAGAGAGCGATGTGTTTAATACATTTTTTTCTTGAGTTTCCTCCAAGACGTATCCAACACCTAAGACAGGTAGCAAAGATTTTAGTGCTTTAGATTTTTATTCATAAAGTTGCTAAACATTTTTAACCTTCAGGGATCCCCCACCTGCTAGCATGGCAAATTAGCTTTGACCTTACTTACTGCCATCCATACATTCTCAGTTTAATAGCTCATCTCTATTACTAATCGTTATTACAAAATATTTCAGTTCTGGGTAAAAGGGACACTTGACGTTTTGGGAGTCATGCAGCTAGGATTCAGAGATGGACATTGCCCACATTATTTGTTTTGCATTACTAACTCAATTGACTGACTGTTGTTCTGGGCAGGAGAATGTGTATATTAACTTGTCCCATTTTTCTGCCAGGATCGTTGACTCAACAGCTTCCGGTTTCTGATTGGTTAGCGTAACACTACTATAGTTGGAGATGTTTATGTAGATGGCAGTTGTAAGTTGCATTGGGGAAACATTTGAGTTGGAGCCTAAAGGAGGGCTTCATGGAAAATTCCACTGATTTTTCAACCATTTCTGCATCATTCAATTGTTGAGATGTCAGCAATGTCATTCAGAGCGGTTGATGTGAAGTGTTCCTTTCTAGAAAAAGTTTAATTGTGGCAGTGACAGGAGCTGTCAATGTCTTTAAATTTCTCTTACAGAAAGATATTTTGAAATCCTTCTGAATATTCATACATTTCCAATGCCAAAGATGTCACCTTAGGAAAGATTTTGACTTTTTAAAATTCATTTTGCGAGTCCGTACATGCATGGCAGAATAGTCCCAGAGAAAACGTAAAAACATATAAAAAGACTGTGTGTTGACTAGTTATTTTGTATAGCTTTAAGTAAAGAAAACCACACACTACACTACTGTTATAGACATTGCAGTCACTGGCTGCCATCTCCATGTATAGATATCTAGTTGGCAAGCAGCATTTTTAATTGGATTCAATATGCAGACATGTTTTATTAATGCTGATGAATTAGTAAGCCAAGTTAAAAAGCAATTGATTGAATTCTGATACTATCAGTTGATTAGATTGGTTTTATGAAAGCTGTGTAAATCAGGGCAGAGAGTATAAATTGTAAATTAAAAGTGTAAATTGCTTTTTTTCATGGACAGTCTAAAATTAGGTGCCTACAATTGGCAAAATAATTCATTTACCATCTCCATGATTTAATATGTCCATTTCATGGATTGGAAGGTCTTAATGCAACAGAAATTTGAAATAGCCATTAGAGAACCACTTTGAAACTGTACGTAGTCTGTTTATTGGACTTATTCACTGTATTTGATTAAAATTGCATTTTTAATTAGGTGTCAGAAGATCATTCTTCTCACTTTGTCACTGCGATGCTGTTTTCCCCTAACGATGACTTGCTCCTCTCACTCTTTCAGTGTAAATATGTTTCTTTTTTCGAGAGCACAAGCACAATGCCTGCAGGAAGGACACTATGACTGCACAAAAGGTTTTGTCATCTGTGACCTGAATCGACTCAAAGTGCACAAGCTGTGAGAACACCCATGTTTGCATCTTTTGAAAGCAGGCTAGGCAGATTTACAAGTACAAAAACAACACTTCAGAAGATTCTTTTCTCTTTAGAAGCTTCAAAAAGCCAGAAGCTTCTAACCTGAGATTCAGCATTAATAATTTACCCATCAAAGAAAAAAATGTCTGTGATCTAAGCTCATTGTGATTTGAGTCAGAATATTACATGTCATTTCTGAAACATACCATTAAAGGCCTAGTACTTTGCAGAGAAAAATGTGTGAAGAATTGCTGACACATTGTGTACAATATTATACTCTGCTGTTGTGATGTGTTGCATGAAATTCATGGAACCCTGCTTTGTCATGCAGAGTCTTTGAACTGTGTATTTTTCTGTCTTTTTTCTCTATGTCTATATTTGAATATATTTGTTATTGCAGTAACATATAGAGCAAAATGCATCAGTGCCATTTAAATGGATTTTTGCAGTATTCTGAATACTTAAATAAAAAAAAATGTCTGACACAATAAAAACATTGTAAACTGCAATAAAAACTAGAAAAAATATTCCCTTGAATCTTTTTTAATTGTCAGAAGTACAGATAATGTTTTCAGCGTTTTCCCTGGCTAAATTAAATGGATTTTATAAATATGAACACATTTATGCCACCTTTCATATTAATGACACTTTATTCATTTGGGAACTGAGGAGACTAATTATACTAATATAAATTGATAACAGGTGGACTCATCTAATCACAGTGCATAAATATTTGGATTAATCTAAGATGAGCTTGGGCTTAGAGAACTAAGCATAGAATTGATGTATTGTTTCTCTTTGTCTTTTCTCTTTGCAATCTAACCCTGAGAAATGTTCTGGCACAGAGTGGTTGCAAAGACTTTGTTGAATGCATCACTTAATGATTGTGGAATGTTTCAAAATGGTCAATTTCCCTCTTAGCTATTTTGTCGTCTTACAAAATACAAATCTTATATAATATAAGTCATATCTTTGTACTTTTCTTGGAGAAATAAAGGTTATTTTTGTCTTGTAGTTTACAGAATGTCAACTATCCTGGAAAAATGGTTTTAGATAGGCTCTAGAACCAACCAGGTCCAACATGAAACCTCTTCTACAAACTTTAGACATCTACGTTTTTACTAGAAGTGCCAAAATGTTTTTTTGTTCTTTATTTTGTCATTTGCATGGCACTGAAATACAGCTATAATCTTACATGTGCTAGTAGAAATACGCTTTAATGTAGAGTTTTTTCCTCTGTTTTGATATTTATGGTCAGAATGTAAAGCTGAGCTCTGATGGTTATGGTTTGCCACTGATTTATATACATGCTAAATGATTATATGTTACTGTATATTTGTTACCTTCATTGTTTTCATTAGCTCCAGTACAAAACTGAAGAGGTAAACCTCAGACACCAGACAAGCTTTATTGACTGCATTTTGAGTAAAACCAATATTGTATAGTTTAGATGTGTTTCCCACATGTTTCTAGTAACAATTAGTCCAACCTGTTAAGGTTCATTCTGCTATAATAATTGCAAACATTTGATATATTTGATTACATTTTTCAGGGTGAGGTCTACACAAACAAGTATACAGGTCACTCCATATTCAGCTCTAGTATTACTGGCACCATTGGACTGTATGCAACTGGAATTCGGAACTCAAGCATGTAATGATGCTGCAGAGGCTTTATTAAACAGCACTGTGCTTTATTAACAGCCAAGAACATGAACGCTTTCATATTACAGTAAAGCTTTTAGAAACATTTCTCCAGATAGAAATGCTCTTTTTAATGCTTTAACATTTACCACAACAGTAAACGCATTGAAGAAGTGACTTGTAACAAATATGATTAATGTCCATTTATATACATCTTGGAGTCACAAGGTCTCTGGAACTGTATATGCTGCATCCAAAGCCTTTTTATCTTATCATGAATTACAGTCAAAACTCAAGGTTGGTTTGGCATATAAACCCCATTACCCTAATCACTTCTCTAAAGATTGGGAAATTTGGTCCCCCTCACTTTTTGACAAAAACAATGAGGGGTCCCCAGCTTTTTTTCAAACCAATAATCAAAATAATACATGTGTAGTGGAAGAACAGAGATGTTTTTCCTCCACAGGCCCTGGGAACCGTGTTAGGATACATGGTATCATGGACTCCATTAAGCACCAAGGGATTTTCTTTTTTTAAAACATCTGTCTGCATCTGCCAAAAACCGACTCGTAGTTGGATCTTCAAATGATACAAAACATATGTCTATATCGACACAAAAAGCAAGCTTTTGTCATAGCTGTCCAAATTCCCTGACCCAGGCTCCCATGAAAACCTGTGGGGATGAAGCTAAAGTGTTCCTTGGAGGAGAGTTCGAAATAGAGGACCTAGGACCCTGAAGGACATGAAGACATGTGTTGAGTGATCTCAGAGAAGATTTAAGTTCCATTGACAGGGAGGGGGCATAAAATTTCTCTCATATGTTCAGTGTGAGACTCAACCACAAAGGCATTTATTCATCACCTATTCTCCCTAACTTTAGTATTAGTCATTATGGAGCTGACTATATGCTTTTATTACAGCCCAGTTATTGTTGTCTACAATACATATTCAGCATTTAGTCAGAGTTCATAAGTACAGAAATAAAAATTAATAGTACCTTGGCCAAAACGTCTCATTAGTTTTAAAGTGAGAAGAGTTCTTTAGAGAAGAGATAGTCCTTACAGTCAGATTTTTACCACAAAATGTTTCAAGTGGGACATGAAAAGTGTGGAGAACTTTGGTACACTGTCTTTTATTGTTGCCCCACTAGTATTGATCTGGCTGATTATGCAGCTGAAGGTAGTGTTCTGTAATAGCAACCATGCTTAGAACTGAAGTGAAATGGTCAATCCAGAACACTGCTGTCTGTTCAGAACTGTATGCCACAGCATGACACAACCTCTAGTAGTGTTGCTCTAAATTATTGCTTATACATTGATATTGTGAACCTGGTATTGGGTGCGGCTTGTTTAAATGGGGCAGCCTGTCTAAAAACATGAAAACACATTCACTAGAGGTATAATTCAGTACAAAAAGACAACATCCCAAAAATGATTAGTTGAATTTAAATGTACTGTTTACTGTTTAGACTTTTTCAGCCCTTTGCTACATTACATTACATCCTAATATAAAACACAAGCTGGAAAAAGCAAAAATTAACAGAAGTCAAAGGAACAAAAGTTTATTGTTGGCTGGGAAAATATGACTTTTTAATTTTCGTTTGAATGACTGGAGGGTGGGGGTACGGCAAATGTCAATCATCAATCTACATGTAAATCCTTCAGTATAAGCAACACTGAAATGCAAATATTATTAATATTACCTTTCTTTAAATCCTTCAAAAATCAATAAACATTGTCAATTGTGACCATTGTTCTGGCGTTGTGGCATGATATCAGTAAGTTGTATATGTTATCAATTTATTTGTTTATGCTCAACTACAGTATAATGTCATTACCGGTTGTAGAGGTCTCCAGGGGCGTGTCTAGTTAAATGCTTCTACTTCAGTAAATTCAGTAATGCTGTGGCTAATTACTAATGTATCTTAGAGTTTAAAAACATAAATGAGCATTTTTTGCATCTTATAGAATGAGGTGGCCTATAATCTGCGGCGGCATATTGTTGGGGAAATATGGTATATATTAGGCTTGGGAAGATTCACCGATTCGTATCGATATATCGGTATAAACATGAACGACGCGGTTGCATCGAT
>JBBIGC010060184.1:0-11057 GCA_037576955.1 Lepidarchus adonis | reverse complement strand
CACATACACAATCACATTATCCAACATCACCCAGAATTAGGATGGGTTCACTTTTGAGTCTGGTTCCTCTCATGGTTTGTTCCTCTTATCATCTCAGGGAGTTTCCTGGTGACCACTACATAGCTGTATAGCTGTATAGAGTGGTGTGAAAAGTGTTTGCCCCCTTCCTGATTTCTTCTTTTTTTTCCTGTTTGTCTCACACAAATGTTCAATGTTAAGACTTTGGAGTGGCCTAGTCAATGTCCTGACCTGAATCTTATTGAGATGCTGTGGTATGACCTTAAAAAGGTGGTTCATGATCGAAAACCCTCTAATGTGGCTGAACTACAACAATTGAAATCATTGAAAGTTATAGCAAATGCTTGATTGCAGGTGTTGCTGCTAAAAACCCTACCAGTTATTAGGTTTAGGGGGCAATCACTTTCTCACACAGGGAAGGTTTGGATTTTTTTCTCCCTTAATAATAAAATCCTTCATTTAAAAACGCAATGTGTTTACTTGTGTTGTCTTGGACTAATATTTAAATTTGTTTGCTGATCTGAAACATTTAAGTGTGACAAACATGGAAAAAATGAATAAATAAATCAGGAAGGGGGCAAATACTTTTTCACAGCATTGTATAAATACAACTAAGCTTTTAAGTCCATTAACATTCATCGGCAACAAGTGAAAATCTGTGTTAGACAAAGGGAATTTACTTAGCCTGACTGTTTAATAAAATAAAACTAATATATATATTTTACCAAACAAAAATATCAGTGTTTTAAACAGGCTGAATACTTAAGAAGATTATTTCATAATTATTATTTCATTTCAGCATGTTCCTTGAATGTGTACATATGTACATAGGGCTCTATTTCTAAAAGACCGGGGGAGCTAAGTTAAAATTTGTGAAATTACCACAACCTGGCCCATTGTCACATAAAACTCTGAAACAAGTCAATCTAATCCTCATATGCATAATCCTAAGATAGACAAGGAATATATATATATATATTCCCAAATATATTAATTAATATAACCAATTTGAAAAAATATGACAAAGAACAAGGAATGTTTTGTGTTGCCTGCTGGGTGCACCCCAATTTGGATGCAATGACTGGTGCCAAACTAACCAGCAAACCAGATGGCAAGCACACATGATGCAAATGAAGTGTGGTTTACTGATCATGTTATTTTTAAAGTAGAGCTGGGCAATATTTATAGTTATAATGATAAATTAAAGGCACAATATGATTTTCTGTGTAAATTGTGATATCGCCAGTACTTAAAGAGGACTGTTTTGATCCAGAGAGCATCATTAGTCTCACTTAAGTGAACTTATTATACTGCGATGTGAGGAAGAGAGAGAGAGAGAGAGAGAGAGAGAGAGAGAGAGAGGATGTAAAAATACCAAAATATCACGTATTGGGGAAATTTTCTTGAATTGTGATACAATATTTTTGCCATATCACCCGCCCTTATTTTAAAGTAGGATTTATTTAATGTTAATTATTTCTCGTCTTTGAATGACTTTCATTATGTACTCCAGCTGGATCACTTAGCAAGAACTGGATGAAATTAATTGAAATTTTTTATTTCTCAAAAATACATTATAAACTTTGTGATAATTGTAAATTATTATACATATAATAATACAGCAGCTTTTCTATAGAAATGTAGTATTGTATAAAAAAGGCAAAAAAAGCCAGGCTAAACATCATAAAATTTCTGCCTATGAATAGATGATTTTTTTCTTTGCTTTTATAAAATAATAATCCTCTTGTATCTCTATAATGTAGTACTTCCAGTGTTTATGTAAAACCTTTTCTATCCAGGTGATGGGACATGGAATAACCCTAGTTTTCTAATGAAAACAGGAACTTGAGAACCACAGAGACTCCATACCTGCCATCCTCCAGCTGCAGAGCTTTTAGACCTGCCAGACAGGCCTCTTTGTTGACCCGACTCAAGTCATCTCCAAGAATAATGAGACAAGCAAGGCCTGTGTAGGTCATTGCCACGTGTCCACTGTCATAAGCATGAGGAGATCCAGAGCCCTAGGTTATACAGAGACACAAGAACATATGTGAAAAAAGTCTCAGTTGTCTTATTTTTAATAACTTGGAACTGTCCCTATTTAAACCATGTCAAAATCGTAACCCTAACCCACAAATAGAAACTGTCCTAAAGTCCTAACTTTAAATGCGACATTATATAGATCATCACTCTGCTGGCTTTCCTTCTTCCTGTAGGGCATCCTCATGGCATCTCCTCTTCCAGTCCAGTTCTGATGCTCAGGTGCCAACTGTAGGTGGTGGACAGTGGTCAGCATGTGAAACTATGGTGCACTATGTTGTATGACGGCTTTCTATCCCAGCCTGCAATTATTCAACAATTTGTACTATGCTAAGTCTTCTGTGGGACTACATTAGACAGGCAAGTCTTCGTTCCCATGAACATCAATGAACCCTGCACTGCAATACCCTTAACATCACTTGTCCTTTCTTGAACCAGTTTTGGTCAATTTTGAAAATGCACAGTCATCTAGTCATCACAATTTGGCCTTTTCCAAAATCACTCAAGATTTTTGGTTGCTCATTTTCCCTTTTTTAAATCCTGACATAATGTACGCCCTCACGCCTACAGGGAAGAGCCCATATGAACAGAACCACTTGCCTGCTCTCAACTGTAGAAGCCTCTTCAGACTGGACTCCTAGTCTTTAATTATTATTTTATATTTTCTGCCTGTTATCACTCTCTGGTGTTGACCAGAATAGGATGGGTTCCCCTTCTGAGCCTTGGTTCCTCCCAAACATTTTAGGTTTTTTTTTCCTCACCTCTGATGCCTTTGACTTGTTCAATAGGGGCTCAAACCCGGATTCTGTCAATTCTGTAAAGCTGCTTTGTGACAACGTCAGTTGTAAATGCGCTATACAAACAAAATTAACTCGACTTAATACTTATACTTCAAAAACTGACTGTTCTGTTGCTGCTTTATTTAACCCATCCTTTGGCGTGTGATTTGTAAAGAGACATTGTTATTTAGGTCACCTCTTGTTGGTTTTATTGTTGTGGCCAATCACCGTATTTTGCATTTTACACCAACCTTTGAGGTACTGTAGGGAACTCCAATGTGTGATGATCCTCGAAACCCACAACGGCCAAGATTGGACTCTGACAAGATGGTGAACAAAGAACAAATCTATGATGAATGTGCAGCTTTTAAAAACATCCACACTGCCATCTAGTGGTATTATCGAGCATTTCAATGGCCATTTAAAAATTGTTTACAATCTGCTAGATCAGCAGCGGTGGTCAGTTCTGATCCTGGAGGACCGGTGTCCTGCAAAGTTTGGTACTTCCCCTCATCAAACACACTCACTAAACCTGGAGAGGTGAGTTGAACCAGGTGTGTTTGAGCAGGGGGATCACCAATCTGTGCTGGACACTGGCCTCCAGGACTGGAGTTGCCCACCCCTGTGGTAAATATTTTATTTCTCAGTGATTTAAACTACTAAAATGAGAAGATTACCAAAAGGTAAAGCTCTATACTAGGGGTATCAAACTCCGGTCCTGGAGGCCAGTGTCCTGCACAGTTTGATGATTTCCCTGGTCAGACACACCTGGTTCAACTCACATGTTAACTGCCAGGCTAAGCAAGTGTGTTTGAGGAGGGAAACTACCAAACTGTGCTGGATTTCGGCTTCCAGGACCTGAGTTTGACACTCCTGATCTATACAATAGCCCTATTCCAGAGTGTTTATAGTCAGCAGTATGTTTAAGGTATCACCGGAAGGGGTAATCATGATGGTTTTACTGGATACTACATTCAAAACAGAACCCAGACTTACGATCTTCTGTAGGAACAACTTGTAGTGAGTATATCCACTCAATCAAGCTGGGTTTGTCCACAACATCCAATGCATCGAGAACATCAAGCCCAGATAGGCCAAAGAATGCAATAGTCAGCCTAGATCATAAAAAAAAAAAAAATGTTTAGACTTGCATTGCAAATCTATAGAAGGCAGAAATAATAGTGACCTGTTAAGGACAAACCACTGTATGAAAGTAATTTCTGTAACACAAGTAATATTACAGAGCAGTTATTTTCTCATAATAATATTCGAATGTTTGAACAAACCGCAAAATCAGTATTGCGCTTTAACTAGTTGCATGCCAATGTTTGTTAAACCCTTTTAAATACCATTTGCTGCAGACAACTAATTTTCCTCTAAGCAGCCGTATAAGACTCTGAAAATGAAAGTTATGCCCAAAATGCAGGAGAAGCTACAAGAAGATAGCAAAGCGTTATCAGCTTACAGTTTCCACAGTGAGAAACATAATTGAGAGATGGCAGCTCAGGGGAACTGTGAAGGTCAAGATGAAATCTGGAAGACAAATCAAAATCCCCATTTGAATGCAAAAGCCCTGCAGGAAGATTTAATAGACTCAGGAGTGGTGGTGCACCATTCCACAAGACCTTCATGGAAGAGTCATCAGAAGAAAACCCTACCTGCGTCCCCATCATAAAATCCATGAAAGTGATTATTTGTCATTGTGAACATTCCACTGCACAAAGTGCACCACAACGAAATGTGTCCTCTGTATTTAACCCATAACACGTGCACACGTGGAACAGCGGGCAGCTATCAACAGCACCCGGAGAGCAGTGAGGGGGGTTACCTCAGTGGTGCCTGGGCTGAGACTTTAACCTGCGACCTTCTGATCTCAGGAGCAAAGTCCTAACCACCTAGGCCACCACTGCCCCCTCCAACATCTGAAGTATGCAACAGAACATCTACAGAAGCCTGATGCGTTTTGGAAACAAGCGCTGTGGGCTGACGAAGTTAAAATAGAACTCTGAGCACAATCAGCAAAGTCATGTTTGGAGAAAAGGAGCAGCATTTCATGAAAAGAACACCTTGCCAACCATTTAGCATGGAGGTGGATCTATCATGCTTTGGGGTTGAGTTGCAGCCAGTAGCAGGAAACACTGCATGGGTAGAGGGAAGAATGGATTCCACTAAATACCAGCAAATTCTGGAAGCAAATATCACAACATCTGTAAAAAGCTGAAGCTGAAAAGAGGATGAGCTTCTACAACAGGACAATGATCCTAAACAAACCTCGAAATCCATCATTGGATTGGCCATCACAGTCCCCTGCTTTAAACATCATTGATAATTTGTGGGTAGATCTTAAAAGAGACGACCAAAGAATATTACAGAACTAAAGACTTTTAAATGGCTATAAAAATATATTCCTGTACCTGGAAATCGCTTTGAACAAAAGCGTCAGCCAAATGATGTAAAATGTAAATGTAAAAATCCTTTAAAAGAGCAATACAAATTCTTGCAGGTTCAAAATCTAACCTCACCTCATACAAAAATAAAGAGGATAAAATGGTCCTAAATACTTTGTGGAAGAAAATCTCTCATTTGTGGTTACGGAATTACTCAATATTTTAGTGAAACAACGGTTTAATACACTGTGTGTGTAGTTATATTGTGTATACTGTGTATATAGTAAATAATTTCCTCCAGGATAATTAAAGTTTTCTAATGCTGATATATTTATTGACAATAAACCTCTCTTGACTCTAACTGGCATTAAATAATTGGAGGACGGAGGTGGTTGAAGTGCATCTTTCAAAAACCAATCCAGTCTTCTAACCAGCTGTCAAAGAAACCATTTATCTTGCGAGCTGCACTAATATCAGTGTGTGTTATTATGTTATTTAGTGTTTTAACAGCAGAAACACGCGTAGGAAAAATGTCAAAGATTTCAAAGACTGTTTAGGAGCCTTAGACTTTCTGACTTTAATCTACAGCACATATTAACGCTGGACCGTAAGTACAGAATATGCACCAAGATGAGAATGATAAAACTGACAAAAAAAGCTAAGAAATAAAATACTCCCCCTGTACTGCACCGTACAGTCGGGTACTCGCCTGTTCCGATAGTGTAAATGTTTGAATGGGTGAGTTAGCTTAGCTCGCCAGTTTCTGTTTAGTTCGCTTAGCTTAGCTTAGCACTGTCACACAACACGTCCTTTAAGGCCTTACAGGATGTGTAAAATAATTACATACCTGCTAGTTTCATATGATGAAAACCGCTCCGGTAAAACTTGAAGGCATCTTTGGAAAAAACGCACATGCCTGTCTTTTAAAAAATAAATTTGATCAAAATCATCCGCTGAATTCTCTTCTTCCGCCATTTTTACCTGTGCGGGTAGTAGCTGCCGTGTGTGGCCCTCGCGAATTAACACGTCGGACAAAATAAAAGTCCTTTTGGACAAAAATTCTCGGCGCTTTAGAAAATATAATTTAGTTGTAATAATAGAATAACAACAAAAATATTTGTGCATAAAAAAATAATTCAATAACAAAAACACACCTGTTTATTTTCAGTACGTTCAGATTCCGAAGCACTGCAACCGACCAAAAGTTGCCCTTTTAAAATGTTTGACAAATTTAAGATATAATCATTTTAACTAGTAATTTTTTTTCACATAAGGTAATAAAAAAATTTGTTCTTGTTAAGGTGTCTGACAAATATCTAATGTATTGATGCATTTGTTCAAAATTAAATTATATAGACAGATAGATAGGTATTGTGTTTAATACTGCTGATTGAGACAAAATAGGCACTTTTTCCCCAAAAGTATTGATTACAGAATACAGATTACTGCATTTAAAAAGTAATGCATTATTAGGAAAAGTAACATTTTCATGAATTAGGTTGGTTAAGTCAGACTGAATAAAGGATGTTTACCTGGGACACAGCTCGGAATGCACCAACCAACATTACACTGCTGGAACATCTCTGCACTGTGTCCAGGCAGGTTAGTCTTCACATACCATAATCATCAACAAGCATTGGATGCCCATGACCCTGTTGTCAATCCAGCCGTTTTTGGATCTCCACACCTGGAACACTCCACAAGACCTGTTGTTCAGGAGATGCTCTAGCCTTCTGAATAAGACCCTTGTCAAAGCGGCTCAGATCCTCATCAAGAACTGTTCTCTTTCTGCATAATATATTATTTTCATTATGTCAGTGTAATAAAATAACTGTTTATCTTTCAGTGATGTTAATGTTATGACCGATCAGTTGGGTAGAATGGAAGGTCAAAGGTTTGTTACTTTGGTGAAATAATGATAATAATTTAGTGTAAGCTCAGAAATAACAGGTAAAAAAACTCACTAAGTGGAATATGATTTAGATCTTCATTGGAAACTCTACGAGCAGAGGACGTTTATAAGGTTTTATTCTGAGCTTCCTGGTGTGCTCATGATCTAAAATAAATGCTACACCTCCAGAGGTGTGAGTGACAGTAAACTATGTAGATGCGACCACCAACATAATGGAATGAAAGTAGTCTGACTAAATACAAAAAACTAGTAAAATGTGTATTATTTTACTTCAAATATATTGTATGTTTCTCAGACTATTCAAGAATAGTCCATTTACAGTTACATGTACAAGAGAATATGAGAAGGATAGTCACTACCCCTGTCCAAAGCACAATGAGCCTTAATATTGCAGCATTTCAATTAATATATAGATTGAAAACCAATACATCAGAGCAAATTTTAGCTGGAATGTGATTATATGTTTAAGTAGCCAGAAAACACTGAAATAAAACCAAAACCCATTTCAGTGAACCTTTCTTTGTAATGGAACCCTCTCTGCAAAGAAGACAGTCTATCATTTGTAGGCTTCAATTTCTGCCCTGGGCTTGTGATGGCTTAAAAGCAGCTTGAAGCTTCTACTGTATACTTTCCCCATCAACATCAGACTGGCTGCACTGATTCAGTGGTACCAGCCGTTTCCTCATTCCAACTAGTGAAAGCTGCTGCTGAAGTACTTTCTGAAGAGCCTTATCTATGCGCCTGTGAATTTCATATCAGAGCTATTTTGACAACAAGAGTAGAAGCTGCGAAGTATTAACCAGGTGGTTGCAATGGTATGACCATTTAGTGTGTATTTATATAAACAAACAAATAAATAATAAACACAAACACACACAATTTAAATGTGGATAACTCAAGTATATTCTTGGCTCCATATTTCCATATTTAATTGCCACAGTTTCTTTCAGTGCCTACAGCCATTGAAGCATGTACACAAATGAATTATAAAACAAATAAAAAACTAAATTTGTACAAAATGTAAACAAATATGATACACATGTCGGATGCAAATATGAATTTCTGGATCTTCTTTGAAGGCCGAGCGCCAGTTTAAAGGCCCTGTCTCCATGTTGGTATTGCCCTGTGGTAGAGGAATTAAGCAAGAAATGACTGGATGTTAATATGAAATATTAAGTCTGCATGTGTTCATGACCCTCAGTCATAGAATGTAATCCCTTTCTCATGGGATCTTTTACACATACTCCATCACTCCTGCAATACGTTAATTTTGTGATTTTTATTTGCAAAATGTTTTCTGTTAGTTAGAAAATACATGCTTGGAAAATAAGGTTATTGCCTGTTTTCTGTAAATGGAAATTAAATATGTGTTATACTATATTTCCCAAGCAATAGGCCACCTCACATTATAGGTTGCCTCATTCTAGAAGCCTCTGAAAAAGTCAGATATAACTGCATACCTATGAAACATCTGATATACAGGACCACCTCCTGTTGGCCCAACCTCTTTGGCGCGTTCTTCCCATCCTTTAGTTGGTTTCCAGACTCTTGAAGGATCTCTTCTAATGCAGCTTTCAACCTACATAAGTAATAAGTATAATCCAGATTTAAATTTTATGTGAAATGCCCACAAAACCAGTATTAACTAATACAAATGTTTACACAAGTTAATAAAACAATCACCTTCTCCTTTAGTTTAGCTTGCTTCTGCAGCTGCTCCAACTCTTCATCCTCTTTGGACTGTTTCTCCTTCAGTTTCATCTCCAGTTTGTGTAGGTCCTTCAAAAGCAATTACAGAATTATTCCATCTGCACTACTTCAATAAAGGGAAATCTCCACAACACTTTGCCCACTCACTCTCTCTTGAGAACGTTTGATGCCTTCAAAAGCCATTCTCCTTCTCTCCTCCATATCCGCTTGCTCCTGCGCTACTTTCTCAAGGAGCCACAGCTCTTCTTCTTCTTTCTTCTGCCTGATGTGAGCATCTACAGCCAGCTTCACCTCTAGCTGTCTCCGCCTTTCCTCTTTCAGTCGTTTCCTCTCAAGGATCTGCTCTCGGAGCCTCTGCTCTGCTTCGAGCTCCTGCTGCTGCCTGCGTTGGCTTCTCCAGGCCTGCAGGCTGGCGGCTGCCTCCCTGCGTTGCTTTTCTTGCTTGAGCCGCTGGGCCTCTGCAGCTGCCACTTCAAGCTCTTTCCTCTTTGCCTCATCCTCTTGCTCCTGCAGGCAAGATTCCTTTGCCCTCTGCCTTTTGGCTCTCCATTTCTGAATGGCCTGTTAGACAAATTACAGCACGTTTGACTGGGGATGCCCTGATCCAATCTACAAAATCTAAATGATAGGGTACGTAAAGCTGAGATCCTTTTGGGCCTCAGCACTGCAGAGTTTAACATTCAACACCCTTAAATACATCTGATTCAGCTCATTAACTAATTAGCAGGGTCATCACCACCTGAACTCAGAATGTTAGAGGAGGGAAAAGGCTTCAGTACCACTGCCTTAAAGTCTTTGAAGGTTAGGTGACAAGAGACTTTCAATTCGAACACTTTGGAATTTGAATGTGCCTAACAGCTCTCGACGCTTAACAATCGGGTGCCACTCTAAGAAGGTCCCACCTACACAACATTCATTTACCATTTGTCTAAAGCAACTTCCAGCTACAGGAACAATCGAGCATTAGTTCACACACGACAGCACTGATGTGAGCGCTACAAAGAAATTCAACACATTCCTTTAAGTCATTGAATACAGCAAGAGCTACGACATAAATCTTAAGTGTAAATTACTATCTGGGAGGGCTAGGACGAGTATAAAACATTCCACGTTTTCATTAAGTCTAGTGAATTTAATACAGCTGGCGAGCACTACAGCACAGAAAATATGAACTATTACCTTTTGGTAGTTCTATAAGTGTCCAGAACATTCCTCTTCGTCATTAAGTGCTTTAAAAAAGGCTAGTACATAGGCTATAGATGGCGGGTGTTACAACATGAACTATAGTTGTACATTACTATCAGTGCCTAAAAAGGAGCACAGCACACTTTTCTTCATCAGTAGAAGCCACAAATAAATTAAATACAGACGACAAGTGACATGAACTGTAAGTGAAAATTTGCTCTTTGGAAAACATTATGTACATCGATTGTGTGTGTGTCTGCTGGGCTTAGATGTTGAGTCTTGAGGTGCTTCTTGAAATAATGCTAGAAAGTTTGCAGACCTTCCAGAATTCTCTACTTTATTCTTGTGATAAATACGTAAATAAAAATGAACACATGGAGGACATACACAGCAGTAATGAAGTGAAACAGTTCCTGACATTTACTGTACTTCTGTGGTAAAAACAAAAAAGCACATCCATCAGAAGAGTCTGCCTTATGGTTGGGAACCATAAAAAAGTGCACAGAATTTCCAAAAAAGCCAACTAGGTACCATGCGAACTTTGTGCTAACGTCGCAAATGTCATAAAAAGACTTTATTTAATGATGTGTTGAACTTCTTTGTAAGACTCACATCAGTGCTTACCTGTGAAAAGAAAATGCTTGATTGTTCCTGTAAGGACAAAAGCGGCACCCAAATTTATATATATACACTACTCTCAATAAGTTAGGGATATTGTTAGAGACTTAGTGGATGCCATACATAAAGAGTTTGCTTCAATTCAGACATTTTGGGATAGGGAGGCAATTGTAGTAAAAAATTATTTTTAAAAAATTAAAACTTTAGTTGAGCGCGGTGCACACTCTGTCTCTCTCTCGCGCGCACGGATGCTAGAGTTAGCGCCTCATAGACAGGGCGGAGCAAACATTTAAACAAACGAGCGGAGGTAGAGAAATCTGATTGTTTCACACTGTCTTCACAGACAGTTTCCTCAACATGCTTGTCACTGACATGAGGCCTCAGTCGATGGTTGAAGATGACGGCTTC
>JBBIGC010060183.1:0-25681 GCA_037576955.1 Lepidarchus adonis | reverse complement strand
ATTGGAGACCAGCGTTTATTTCTATTTTTATCTTTCGATCCCGGCGTTTAATGGAAACGGGCGACTAAAAGAGACTATTATTAGAAGATATACGGTAAGTAGTGTTTTGCTCATTTTGTTGTCCCACAAAGTAGGAGCTTTCAGGGTCAAATGGGTACCTGTACAACAATGCTGCCATAGGCATTTTTCAGCATGTTCACCACTTCTCCATGGGTCAGACCCTCCAGAGACTGGGAGTTAATACTCACAATACGGTCTCCCACCTAGAGAGAGCGAGACGGAAAGAAGAAAAAAACACTATTTAGAGTTACACAAAACCACACCTTCGATCTATTGATTCAACTCTAATGTTATTTAGAGCAGTGGCCTTTGCACTAACTGCTACTGAATGGCAAATCAATATCACTGCAGACTGCACTGGTACATGGAGAAAGAACTGAGAGTGGAGGTTAAGGGGATGGGGACAAACAGCATAATAATAGGAGGTGCTGTTTAACCTTTAGGCGGTGAGTCCTGGCAGCGACTCCGTTAGCCTGGATCATGGCAATGAAGATTGGGATGTCCCCTAGGGGACTCCCTTTTCCCCCTGCTATACTGATACCCAGCGCATCGGTGGGGCCCTGAAGGAGAAACATTAATGGAGAAATTAATGCAGTATTGCACACAGGAAAAATCTTGATATATGTATATTTGAAATGTAGTGTTTTGTCTCTTACACGGATGATCTCAACGGTACGAAGGCCTGCTTCAGCTCCTGCAAGGACACCCACATTAAAGAAACACATTAGCTCCATATTCTATGGACTGCAGAATGTATTTTAAATTTTGATTGGCTCACTGAGATTCTGCATTGAATATTTGGCTCTATGCTTAATGTGTAGTTCTTTATTCAATTAATGCATCCAATCTAACATCAGAACTGAGAACAGTCTGTGTCTAAGAGGAAAGAAAATAACTTCTCATTGACTGATAAGATCTATTAGAAGAAACAGTTTTTTGTTGAATGGAAATGGAGGCTACGCTACATCTAACCTACAGGTACATTATTTCTGATCCACTCATTGCTGTTTGTCTGGTCCATACCTTCACTACAGCTCATGATGGCTCAACTTATGAACCTGGAATATCATGTCGCCCAGACTCGGGTTCTCAGCATTTTGCAAAGCTTGGAATCATTCACTGCCTCCAATATGTTCATCGTGATCCTGGTTCACATTGGCTCTTCACCTTCTTCAGATCATTCTGACTGTGCAACATTGAGTCTCTTTGTGCCGATGTTATTATTGATGTTATTATTTTTGTTATTATTATTATTATTATTAGTGTTCTTTGTTGTAAAGAGTCTATTTGTTTGCTTCTGTAAAGTGGCCTTGGGTATGAGAAAGGTATTAGCTTTTACCCAACGATAAGCCGCCTCATTCTAGAAGCTCATTTATGTTTTAAAACTTTAAGATAAGCTGCTCCATGTTATTAGCAGCAGTGTTACTGAATTTACTGATCTTAAGTAGAAGAATTTAATTTGGCCCCTGGAGGCTTTTGCAGCTCTATAACGGTAGTGACATTATACCGTAGTAATTTGGAACTTATTGATATCGTAACACAAGAACTACGCTGCAGAATTTAGGCTTCAGTTAAGTTCACATCTACAATATCCGAGACGAACGCGTGTCCGACGTCAGCGAAACAGCACAGGTCGCAACTGACTACATTTACTGATCTGATTTTGAAGGATTTGAGCCTTATCATTTTTGCATTTCAGTGTCACTAATACTATACTGAAGAATTTACATGTAGACGGATGATTGACAGCGCTGTACTGCAGTACCTCCACCCTTATTCAAACAAAAATGAAAAACTTATCTTTTCCCAGCCAACAATAAACTTTTCTTCCTTTTATTTGTGTGAAATAGTGTGAAATTTCCCACTTGTGGGACAATAAAGGATTATCTTATCTTATCTTATTTGTGTTAACTTGAGCTTTTTCCAGCTTGTATTATACACTAGGATGTAATGTGATGTAGCAAAGGGCTGAAAAGTTTAAGAGAGACTAGATGTAGCAGCGCCAATTAAGTGATAGAACATCGTCACTGATCTGCCTTTCATTTCCGAACTGTTAATTGCTGCAGTAAACAGCACATTTAAATTCATCTAATCATTTGGGGATGTCGACTTTTTGTACTAAATTATACTTTTAGTGAATGTGTTTATGTATTTTAAATAGGCCGCCCCATTTAAGAAAGCTACACACAATACTAGGTTTGCAAAATAAATGTATAAGCTGCGGCATGTTGTTGAGGTAATACAGTATATAAATAGAAATGATTATTATTAATATTATTATAATTACCACCCATCATACCTAACCAAAGCCCATTATGCTTTATTCATAAAATATGAAATTAACAGCATTAAAACATTACAATATTACATTATTACAAGCTGCACATCTCCAACCTCAAAGTGCAATATACAGTATAAGTGCAATCACTGCAATTTACTGCTTTTTAACTATAATTTATGCTATTTATCTTATTTTACTGCTTTCATTTAAAATCACAGTTTACATTTGTAGATTTGTTACCATTGTAGTTTTTATGTAATTTTTACCTTGTATCTTTAGTACTTTTATATCTATTATCTTTTGTATTTTTTTATTAGTATAAGATGTATGTTTATTTTTGTTATTGTCTCTATGTTGCAGTCACTACATAAGCAATTTCCTTAGGGACAATAAAGTTTTTCTGATTCTGATTCTGATAATAATAATTTTTACTATACACATATAAACGCCTCATGGCTTCAACTAGAAGTAGATTCATTCAGATGTGGGCAGTGGTTGACCAGTGGTTGGGACCTTGCCCTCGTGTTTGGCGGGTTACAGGCTCAAGTCTCGGCCCAGGTGCTGCTGAGACACCATTGAGTAAGGTACTGTCCAGCTACGCTGCTCCACTTGTGTATGGGCAAAATGGAGAGGTCACATTTTGTTGTGGGTGTGTTCACAATGACAGATAGGCAGGTTACCCGAGCTTTTGCTGCTGGTGCTAAGTTGACTGGGTGGGGGTATGGTGGGCGGGGGCACAGGGGCTGCAGTGTTGCTATTGGTTGTGTTGCTTGCATGGCTCATCTGTGGAAAGGAAGGAAAACAGAAAAAGAGCGGGAAGCTCAGGTGAAGTAAATCGTCATACACACACAAGTACATGTTAATGACACACACACGCCACAGTTTTTCATGCAAGTACAGTAAGTGGTCACAAATGGTTAACTACTCTACGTGTAGATCTACTCAAGAGATATTAACATGCATATATATTTACCAAGATCACTTCTAAAAGTAGATAAAGGCAACCCAATAAAAAAAAGAGACAGTGTTGTACTTGAATATTTATTAATTGAGCAAACTGATCCAATATTACAATATATCTGTGTGTGGCAAATGTATGTGAACCTCTAGGATTAGTAGTTAATCTGAAGTTGTGATTAGATTCAGGTGTTATGAATGAATGGAGTTATAATTAGGCATGAGAGAGTGCCCTGTGGATCTGATAAAGTCTGGTCTACAAAACACAAAGTGTATCATGGGAGAAAGGAGATTTCTGAAGACGTCAGAATGGGAGATGTTGATGCTCAATGGACGAGTTGCAAAACAGTCTATAGAGTCTGGACATCATTAGTCCACTGTCACAAATGGAGGATATTCCAGACCATCGTCACTCTTTCCAGGAGTGCTTGACCAACAAAGATCCAAGCGAAACCTGGGTTACCTCTGACTTTATGAGCCAAACATCTGGAGGAGAATGAACAACAATGGAGTGCTTGACAGGGCTGAAAGAAGAAAACCACTACTCTCCAAAAAGAACATTTCTGCCCAGTTTTGCTACAGATTATGTGTTTTGAGGGCAAAAAAGAACAAAATAAAGCCTTTGGGTTTAAATGGGAAGCAAAATGTCTGGAGAAAGGAAAGTACTGTAGGAGACTGATATCCCCCATGATGTTTATTAAATGAAAGTCTCATTTAAAAAAAATAAGTAAAATTAGTTTTCCATGTTATTGTTACTTTAAAGACAAAAAATCTGATCAGATTGGATCAGATTGGTAGCAAAACAATACAGTTCTACACATGAGCATGCATGTATATATATAGTCAATCACGTGTCCCAGAAGCTTTCACACAGTACAGGTGATTGCTGTAGGTCTGTAAACGGTAAGTCATGCATTGTTTTATGCAGAGGTCCAGATGTGGTCAGTGCAGATGCTTGGCTGGTGTTAGGGGTTAGAGTTTGGAGAGTCTGGAGCTGGGGCATGCAGAGCTCCAAGGCAAAGGGAACGCAGGGAAAGCCCAATGAGGAGGCCCCAGGTCTGGGTTACACACCTGGCTTCCCTGCGAAGTGCGTCTGGAGGAGACCCAGGAAGCAGCCTTCAGTCGGCCCAGCTCCAACTGCACAATTCCCCTGGCACACTGCAGCAGGGCACAGTGCACAAGATGTGACTGATGCACTCTCACACACGCAAACACACATGTGCACCCACGCACACTACAGTGCATAGTTGTAATTGTTCTAGTTGAAAATAATCACATTTTTGTGTCAAGCATGAAATATTCAGATTTTGTGTTGCAGATTAATGTTATAAATATAATTATTTCATATATTAATGATATAAATTGAAATACTCCTACTAAATCTAAACCAAAATATAATCTAACAGTGATGAACAGCCAGTTCTTTTATGATTTCAGTGCAGGCATTCATTAGATTAATTTACTTATCATGTAGAGAAAGTTAAATGAAGTAAATATTGTATTTATATTGTGATGTTGGCTAACAAAAAGTACTGCTGTGTTTCATGATTATTGGTCCCACAAAGTTGGGGTTAAAAGAAGCCAATAAAACTGGTCATCAGTCAGTTTGGATTTAACCATAGTCAGTGCATCTGTAATCCATATCCATATAACAAAGTCAATCACAGATAGAATATTTGCATGGATGCAAATACATATTCTGAGGTGCGTCTGAAGTTCTGCCACCTCATACTGCTACACAGATTTACACTAGCCCAAATAATTTAACCCATTTTAGATTTCATTACAAAAAAACAGTACTGATGATCAGCACCATATTAGCCATCAGAAGATTTGATCTGATTTAAGTTTGTATTATTAACATTAATTGACTCATACTGAATGCAGTCACTCTATTCTAAATTGATATCTTCATAGTTTTCATTTATCAAAATTATGCCACAGAGGAATTTGCTGAAGCTGACCACATAAAGTGCATTTTTAATTTACTTTGTTTTTTAAACATGATTACTGCATTGGAAACTATGGACGCTTAGCATAAAAGACACATAACAAAAAAAAGAAAACAGAGATTCCACTAATTTGTGGAACTGAAAATGAGCACAGATTATGTTTGTAGAGCTACAGCTGTATTAAAAAACTGGCTGCTTTACCCATATATCAGTACTGAAGATATATCACCCAGATTTTTTCAACTTCCACCCTGCAGGCCTGCAGCAGCGCATTGTTAAACCTTTCTCCTGCTTATTCTCACCTGCTCAAGTTCTGCCTCCACCCACTCACACTGTACTTTTTCTCTTTTATTCACACACAGACACCCACCCACTCTGCACAATCACACACATCCTCTACCACACACTTGGCTCCAGCCTGTCTGATATACTGCCTGCTCATTCACAGACAGAACCAGACTGCAGAGTGAGCCTCAGCCCTGCTCCACTGCAGCCCCACACAAAACACACAGAACAATCAAACGTTAAACTGTATTATATAACCACAGCTTATTCATATGATCCATATTGCTTCAGAAAATTGGTATCTCCAGTTCTTTACAGGATAATGTAAAAAAATGTTAGTTTTCAGGGTAAGATTATATTTCAAGGTCATTTCAGTCCAGTTATATTGGTCTATTTTAATTAAAAGTATGCATAGGAGCTGCAATTTCCACTTAAAGAACATACTTAAATAATAACTTCATAACATATGATGTGAATTTAGCATTTCAGTCTCCTAAGAAATACAACCACCCTCAATAAACGAATCAATGGGAACACCTAGTGGCGGCGTCCTGCAACTGCAGCTTGGGCTAAATCTCCTGTAATCCTGTTTGGGCCGTGGTGCGTTATTGTTGTTGATGTCATTTATGCTGTAAATAGGGTTTATGATTTTAGGCTAAGCTTACCTTGAGCACAGCAGCAACAGTCTCCTGAGAGGCCTGCCTCATGTCCTCTCCATCGACTGAGAGGATCTGGTCTCCCTGCATAAGTCTGCCATCAACATCAGCTGCTCCACCTTTAACAACATCTGAGATGAAGACACCGGTCCCATTTCTGGAGAGAGAAACAACAAGCGGAATGAGGTTCACTTAGTCAGGTGGCTCTTGTTTGCAGTTGCAGGTCCATGTGAATAGAAATGCTGTGTTTTTCCTCTTTTAGACAGCGGTCATTCACCCTGTTCCGTGCGTGGGCCAAACAAGCCGAGCCCAGGTACCTGAAAGCTCAGGTGTGCTATATTTGTTTTAACTTGGTCAGTGTGATGCTCACTTTGAGCTAAAATGCTTTCAGTAAAACCAGATTAGTCTGATCAGGGAAAGTCTCAGGATAAAAACATGTGTGTGTAATGCTGTGTGCATACAACAATGATTTATTTTAGAACGTTTAATGCTAATATACAGTAAAAAGTGAAGCTGGTACAGCCACAATGCTACTTTCTAACAAAAATGATGATCTCAGTAAAAGTGGCCAGTGAAGTAGTAAAAATAAGTCTCATGCTGTATTGCTCTTTAAGTGACAGGAGCCAATCAAACGTCACGATCAAATAATTACTGTAATGGTGTTTTTTATTTTGTCATTCAGTGGCTTCGCATCAGAGAGGGTGTAATTCAAAATGTAATTCAGTATTTTCAGCCATTACAAAGTGTGAAATATCTACTTCTATCACTATTTAATGTGAGCTGCATCTGTCAGATTGTCTGTAGAAATGTGTGTGGATTGAGTAGCTAGAGCTGCTTTGGAAGCAGTTGATTTTAGACACTATATTCAGGGAACTTATTTTTCAGAATTTGCTAGAAAATACATGTTCATAGAGTTTGACTGTTTTTATAAAATAAACCCATTGTCTACATTTAAAAAAAACAATGTTTTATTTTTATACTAACTGTCCCCAAAAATGTGAAATATTGATTAAAAGATCTAAAAAATAAATTTTGGGGTGTAGTTTATTATATTCAATATATATTTAAGTACTAAAAATACATTATTACATTTTCTAAGTGAATATAAAAGCATATACACCTAATATGACAAGATATCAGTTATTTTGTTTCAGAAAGCATCAGCTTTACCCAGTAACCAGAGGGGAGACTGTTACTCAATACCTGGAAGTGCAAGCTCAGGCCCTTTAGAAGTCTATAGAAAATCTTTTTTTTTATCACCTCTTAAAAGCATTCATAACTGCAAATCCTACAGAGAGGTAGATTTAAAAGATCCGTGCACAAACCTCTTGCCTACAATGCTGAGGCCCAGGCCACGCCCACTCTTCTTCTGGAGCTCCACAGCGAACACATCCAGGTTTTCCTCATCACGGTACTGCGCCTCATCCCGCAGAACTGTCAAACGCACTTTAGCTGGAGTTTGCCTCAGAGCAGCGATGGCGTCTTCATGAGCCACGCTGCGTAGATCCACACCATTCACCTGCAGAGGGCGTCAAAGAGAAACATCTCTAGACGACAGGTGGTTCATAAAGAAGGTCAAAGTAAAAAGCTCAATACTGCTGCTTGCAGGTCTCCACCTGTTTAACGTATAAACTGCGATTACACAGTATACAATTAATATAAAATTACTACTGAGTGGATACATGATGAAGCAATAAAAAGGGGATTAGGATATCATTGTAAATATACACCAATCAGCCACAACATTAAAACCACAAAAAGTGAAGTGAATAACATTGACCGACTTCACTATCTGAACAACTGCACATTTCAAAAGGTGGGATATACAGTCCCCTGCACCTGAGAAAATTATATTTGAAAGCTTTTTTCCCTGGTTTGGTCCTTCCTTTCATTAAATCAGGTTCTACTGGAGTTTCACACATCCATGCAATGACTGGAGGCCTGGTGAGGAGATCTGGAACCAACCCTGTGTTCTCACAAAGTAATGACTTTTTAAAATCTTTACACAGATCAAGCTCTCAGAAGTTCTCACTGCAGAAAGAGACTCAATGCTGAGATCAATGGCTTTAAACCATTTGTGTAGGGGGCTAAGACTTGTGCACAGTGCTGTATTTGGCATTGGACGACTGATTCAGAGCATCGCACATCAACATGGCAGCGTTTTTGGGGTGTTCCCAGTGTGCAGTGGTTAGTACTAGGGTTGCACGATATGGACAAAATATCAGTACTGCAAACACTTTAATATATTTCTCAACGTATTAAAGAGTCCATATCACATTTCTCTAACACAAAGGTATTGTTAAAGCTTTAAAAGTTTCACATCCATACAGAATATGTAAAACTAAGCATTAAAAACTGCTCACTTTCTAATCATTGCTTTTGTGAGGTCACAAAACCAACACTTGGCTGCAATTTTATCGTAGCCCCAACTCTACACATGGAAGTTCTCAAAGTTCTGTGATTAATTTGAGGCTAAGGCTGCTTGATGGACAGGTGTCAGACATACATTGCACCACAGACAGAGTTGCTTTAGCAGCACAAAGTGGGGAGGGGGGGACATTATATTAGGCAGGTGGTTTAAATGTTATGATTGATCAGTCATAATCATACCCAGATATATTTAGAATGAGAGAGGGAGATGTCAAGGTCACTGGTCCTCATTTGGACAGAAGTGGCCTAATGTTTAAAAAATTGAATTTGTGACCAAAGGGTCGTGGGTTCAATTCCCAGAACCAGACAGCAGGCTCTTGAGTTTGGTACCTAACTTACTGCAAATGAAAACGTAACGACCTCTTCTGCAATGCAGATGCTGACAGAGGCAAAATCTGTTTGTGGTGAACAAGAGCAGTTCAATACAGAAAAAACCCTATAGAGACTGAACGTATAGACTAGCTTTCTGCAATATAAACACTGAACAATCAAGGCTGCGTTACTGTAAAAATATATATGATCTACAACAACAACTATATTAATCACACACTCCTGCATTTGGTCTATTCTTAAAGTCAGCATGAAACAGAAATGACATGCCCTGCCTCCATACTGTGATATATTTTTTGAGTGAAGCACAGATCTGACATTTGAGGGTTTTACATATTCACTTAAAATTTGCTCTGTGGATCCGATGCGCCCAACTTGCTGGTTCTACTGCGGTCATGCAGTATTACATTTGGCCAGCAGATGGAGGCATAGGTTCAGGCTGGTGCATCAGGATAATGGCTTTTAAATGAGAAGCAATAGGGTTGCTTCCTCTTCAGGGGACATGGGGAGCGTAGCTGTCACTGCTTATGGCATCTTTCTCGCTTCCTGTCTATACGTTCATTATCTATCTGTCATACCTCTAAGATCTGATCTCCTGCCCAGAGACGGCCGTCTCGTGCTGCAGCTCCCTCCTCCTACACCTCATGGATCACTAGGGCATCCTAGAGAGAGAGAGAGAGAGAGAGAGAGAGAGAGAGAGAGAGAGAGAGAGAGAGAGAGAGAGAGATGTAATTTCAGTTCAAAATATTTTGTCCCATTAAACGACATGGCTACTTTTCTCAAAGTTGGGTGTAAAGCATAAACAGCACACTCAACAATTATTGGCACCCTGGGTACCAATGTGATCTTAGTCTTCTAATAAATAAAAAAATAAAAAAAAGAGGAAAAAAAAATTAAAGTACATTTATTTATTGGGGACTTTTTTTTGTTTTTTTATACATGAAATCAAACATTTAAAATTTTTTGGCAAACCTAACAAGTCCTATAAAATAAATGTAATTTAAATATTGTAACGGAGCTGAGGTTTAGGAGGCATGGTTACGTTGCATGGCTCTATGTGCTGTACAGCAAAGGATCATGGGAGTGTCTGTGGGTGCGTGTTTGGAACTGTTCTAGGTGTTTACTGTGTTATTGTGGGGGAATCTGTTGTTGTGTGTGCTGTGGGAATGATTTGGGGCAGCTTGGGGTTGTTTGTGTGGGTTTTAAGGGTGGATGGCTGAGCTCACCGTCACAGTCACTCAATTTCAAGATCAGAAAATCGCTACAATATCTTTTGTAATTTCTAAATTTGTTTTAAAGTTGATCCGAGTAAATAGGAACTTTTAATTAGTCATTAATGAATTCCTCTTTCCCTGAGGTATAAATGTGACGTGAAACAGTCCTATTGCTTTTAGCCACTCTTCAACATGGGAAAGATAATAGAACATGCTGTTCATGTAAAGAAGATGTGTGTCAACCTTCACAAGTCAGGTAATTGCTACAATAAAATAGCTACTCGACTAAACCTGCCTGTATCTAAAGTCAGAGGAATAATAATAAAGTTTAAAACACCTGGAACAGTGACATACAAGGCTGTGAAATGTTATAGGAGAAGATTAAGTGCTGTCACGTTCATGTAAAAATGTATTTCTTGATGTGAGATTTTTTCGCCCTCAATAAACAAATGTACTTTGATTTTTCCCCTTTTTAGTGTTGTAAAAAAAAAATACTAGAAGTCTAAGAACACATCTTAACCAGAGGTGCCAATAATTCTGGACGGCGTCATAAAATGTGTGTTATGAATATATGACTTAAATTAAGTCCAAGATCAAAAAATCAAAATGAAACAGAAAGACAAATCACTACAGGGCCATAAAGACATTGACAGACATATTAAAAGCGCCTCTTGGCAAAAGCAAAGAGTCTGGTAATGAAACAGATACACAGTTATCTTTCCTAGATGAAATGCCCTGTATGCCCAACGGCTTTTTTCTGTCAGATCGGAGGAGACCGTCTGAGAGCACAGCTGGCTCACTGAGCTGGAATGAGGTGAATACTGATTGCAGCTAAGTGACTGTGAGCAGAGTAATGCTGGAGAAAAGAGAGAGAGAGAGAGAGAGAGAGAGAAGGGTCTAAAGAAAAAGGTTCAGAAGGGTGACTCTGAAGACCCATGTGCTTGCTCTAAAGCAGAGGGGCTCAATTACGGTCCACTGTTTGAAGAGGTCAACTACCTGAAGCAGACATCGCCCCCCTCAACATCAGAGAGATGGAAAAACCTGCTCTAGTGAAACATGTGCTAAAGCCAATGTAATAAAGTCACACAGCAGTTTTCAAGCAAAATTCCACAGACTTTCCTATATTCTAAGTTTTATTACACCCTACATGTATCTTTTAACCATCAATGCTTTGAAAAATACAACCCAAATTCCAAAATAGTTGGGACACTGCGTAAAATGTAAATTACAGAGTAAGAATTACCTGCAAATTTCATAATTTCCATATTTTATTCACAACAGAACATAGAAAATATATCAAGTGTTGAAAGTGAGACTTTTTACTGCTACAGTGGGGCAAAAACGTATTTGGCAGCCACTGATTCTGCAAGTTATTCCACTTAAAAAGAGGTCTGTAATGTTAATCATAAGTTCACTTCAACTTTGAGAGACAGAATGTAAAAAATACATCCAGGAAATCACATTGTATGATTTTTAAAGAATTTCGAAGAATAAAGTATTTAGCACCTAAAAACAAGCAAGAATTCTGGCCCTCACAGAACTGTTACTTCTTTAAGAAGCTCTTATATCCTCCACCTGTAATAATGGCACCTGTTTGAACTTGTTATCTGTATAAGACACCTGTCCACACCTTCAAACAGTCAGACTCCAACCTCCAACATGGCCAAGACCAGAGAGCTGTCTAACAACACCAGTGACAAGATTGTACACCTGCACAAGACTGGGATGAGCCCAATCTACAATAGGCTACAGCTTGGTGAGATCAACTGTTGGAGCAATTATTAAGAAATGGATAGATACAAGATCACTGACAATATCCCTCGACCTGGGCCTCCATGCAAGAGTATTTGTGGATACAAATCACAGTGAGGAAACAGCCCAGGACTACACAGGGAGAACTGGTCAATGACCTAAAGACAGCTGGGACCACAGTAAAAAAAGGTTACTATTAGTAACACTGTATGTCGTCCTTGATTAAGCCAGCATATGTCCAGGCCTGTCTAAAGGACCTCAATCTAATAGAGAATCTGTGGAGAGAGTTGAAAGTCTGTGTTGCCCAGCGACAGCTCCAAAACATCACAGCTCTTGAGAAGATCTGCATGGAGGAATGGGCCAAAATACCAAATACAGTGTGAGCAAACCTGGTGAAGATCTACAGGAAACGTTTGACCAACCAAGGTTACATTACAAAGTATTGAGGTGCACTTTTGTTATTGACCAAATACTTATTTTCTGCATTATTATACAAATAAACCATACAATGTGATTTCCTGGATTTTTTAACACAGTTGATGTGATCCTATGATGAACATTATGAACCCCTCTCTCTTTTTAAGTGGGACAACTTAAACACAAACACACACGATAATACCATAAATAATAATGCTGCTTTAATAACTATGTGAATCACACTCCATTAGTAGGTGGCAGTATTTGTCCTTAATTGGTCCACATACATGGGGGTGGTATAAACATTATAGTATAAAGTTCTCACTGCCACACGTACATATACAAATGATCATTGATGTCAATTATTTTGGAAATGATAACTGTGTACAGAAAACATGAAATCATGACTCCTACCACAAAGATATGAATGTCTCTTGCAGCGAACTATTTTACACTTTACACAATAGAAAAACTGACATGGAAAATGTAAGATAACAAATATTACCCTTCTGCTTTCTACTAGTAAATCCCAGCAATTACATTAATATTCTGCATTATTGGTCACTATTTCATCAGATATGAAGAGCTTTCACTGGCATCTGTGGTAGCCATATTATCAGGACGATCAAACAGACTCCATTATAAGTCAACATTAAACAAACTATAAAATCACATTACGCACATATACAACAATATTTTTACTGTATTTTTAACTGACGTCTTAGCACAGCTAACCTTAATTATGTGATTGTATTATCTATACACATAAAAGGTCCAATACTGTGTATTAAAGCACTTGAGTTAGATTAGATAAGGGTTATCATCATACCTAGTGAACATTGTCTGACTCTTTGCTCAAACGTAGATAGAAGACATTTCCTTTCCAACAAGGGTCAGGTTCACTTCTAACTACTCAACTCAAAACCATGGCTAGTTAGGCCAGGTAACAAAATTTCAGGTGTGCATATGAACAATCCTGGTTTAACCCATGTTCTGAACTGTGAAACCTTCTGTTCTGATAATTGAAAAGCTCAAGTCATCGACTACAAGGCAACTGTGCTAAGTACCAGCTGTGTGTCTTTGCCTCCGACTATACTGAGACCCAGTCCAGAACGGCCTTTCGAGATTTCGATCACAGTTTCCTGCCCTGGCACTATGGGACACGTAGCAGGATCTGTGAAAGAAAGACAGAAAGATAAAAGGCAAAAAGATAAAAAATAAATGATAATCAATATAATAGATAGATATAAGAAAAAGATAATAAAATTAAAATAAAATACACACACACATAGAAAAACATATATAAATGATAAAAATATTTTTTTTATGAGTTTAAATGGTTCGAGCGTTCACAGTTCTATATATAAGTGTAGACTTCAAGAGAGAGTCTACTAGACAGAAGAAACAGATAAAAATTCAGGTAAATAAATCAGGTAATTATTTGTACACAATCTGTCTGATTGCTGATTGGTGGAGACCAAACTCTTGCAAGGTGATCTTGTAACCTTTCGCAATTATTAAAAGTAATAAATACTTAAATAAACTTGTGAACTCAAAACTGTAAGAAAGCAAAATGCTTTTTAATTTAAAGCTCAATTTTAAACAAACAAAACAAAAACTAAATGGATGAAATGATCATAATTACCTTAGTTATTAATAAGAATATTAAAGTGAAAAAGTGCAGTGCTCTGTTGGGGTGTACCTTTGCTGCAGTACTCAAAGTCAGGGCTGGAACTGGATGGAGGAACAGGAGGAACAGGAGCTACGGGCAGCGGTACGTCTGCAGAACCTGCTGCAAGCTTGCTGGAGTTTTTCACACTATTTGGGAGGCTAGGGGTCTGCACATGAACACACACACACCATTCTGTTTTGCTTTTCACTCACTTGCTGTCTCTGCATCACATTTAATATTTAACATTTATAACCTCTTGACTTTCAACACCAGAGACCTCCTCAAACTCCTTATTTTATTCTTTCACTTTCTTATAAACATATAAACACATACACACACCTTCTCCAAAGCAGGCCTGGAGGCCTTTTCACTCACAGTCTCCACCCCCCTCTCTGAAGACTTCAGCTTCTTAAAGAAAATGGAAACAGAGTCACTTGGATGGACGATATTATAAAAATTATAAATCATTATATTTAACAGTATTTGCATTATACACAATATAACCATACTATTTATTTTGATTAAGCTGAAACTGGCAAAATACATTAACACATTAAGTTTATTCAATCTGTAAAAATTTGTTATTGAACAAAGCATAGAAGAAAAATAAAAGGTAAAATAAGGTTAAGGCATTGTGATGTTAAATGGCCATTTGTTTCTAGGCATTTATCATAAACTGGTTGTTTGCTGGCGAAACAGAATCGTTCACATTTCTGTGCTGCCACTTCCATCATTATTTGTACATAATCTGTCTGACTGCAAATTGGTGGTGATGATCTTGTAACCTTTTGCAGCTTGTTGAAGCCATGATGCCTTCTCTGTAAATAAAACAGGGTCTCCCACTCACACCTCACTCACATCCCACTGACTGAAAGCACCAAACTCTGATTTCACCATTATATGATAGTTATAAGGGTTTACTGACTTCTGCCACATGCAGATATTTTTTTTCCTCACTAAACAGACAACCAAAAATAATATTTATTTGCTTATTAATATAATATTTATTGCTTACTTTTAAAATCATGTGTTTTAAGTCACGTTCATATAAAAACACAGGTGGTCCCCGACTTACAACAGAGATGCATTCCAATGACCCAATCATAATTTTAAAAAAAATAATTCTGCATACGCTGATATGTTTACCTGCAAAAATTGTTGTATTGCTACTGTATGATAAAAAAAAGGCAAACTATCATAACTCCGGTACAATCTGAATAGAACATTTTAAAGGGTTAACAAACTGGTTTAACCGAATCAGAAAGATGCAGTTCAAGGCATACTGATGTGACCAACAATGTTGCATCTCCAAACGATAAATTGTATAAATTCACTGCGGATTGAGCACAGATTACAGTCAGCATGAATCCGGGTGTTATTATAAAGTAAGGGTTCATTTCTGCAGATGACAATTAAAAACAAATCATAGTTCATTTAACAAAACAAAAGGAAACTATAGATAAAGAGATACTGAAGGGCAGTGGTGGCCTAGTGGTTTGACCCAGCCCTTGTAATTTAATTCTCAAACCGGGCACAACTTACGCACCCTTCTGCAAAGTACCATCCCACTACACTGCTCCCCGGGCACTGCTGATAGCTGCCCACTGCTCCATGTGTGGACATGGGATGGCTTAAGTACAGAGGCCACATTTCATTGTGGTTCACTTTGTTTAATAGTGTGTTCGCAATGAAAAATGGTCACTTCCACTTTCATTTAGTGCTACATGGTAATATCATAGAACATGGTCAGAGTGTATCAGATTCAACAAAGTGGCACCTGCAGACATGAACCAACATATTTAGATTTAAGCAATTTCCTTTAAATCAGCTCTCAGACCACTAAAGTCTACTTCAGCTGGAAATAGAAAACTAGAAATCTTAAATTTAGTTTATTTTTCAAATGTGTGCAGTGTTTTTAAAGTGCATGCATATAAAAAAAACATCTGGAAAGAATATACATTATGATTATTGATCAAATAAAATTACACAATTATGATATTGATAAAAATATTAATATTAATATAACCCACCCCTAGAATAAATATTTTTCATTAAATCCTTCTCAAGATGAAAAATATTTGCAATAATTTGTCATTTGGGCATATTTTTCACCTTAGAGGCAGACTCCCCCTCCTGCAAGCTCTTCTCTGTAGGTTCTGGAAGCTCTGGAATAACTGGACCAGCCTCATTACACAGCTCCTGGACCAAAGAAAAGATTTGAGAGGGTTAAATTAAAGAAAAAAAATCCAAATTATGCCTCTTCCACAGTCACAACTGGGGCAGACTCCCATGTAGGACACTGTACTGTTTAAAGACCCTCTGGATGGATGGGGACAACAATGGTCTGCTGGCAGGGGAACAAGGAGCTGCTTGAAACTAGAGCTTGCGCTATTTACATTCACCCGTTCAGATCTGGGGCAGAGAACACATTGTTATGGAAATCAGAGAACAAGGAATAGCTCACAGAACTAGACTTTATATCCTACAGTGACACAGACACCAACTCTTACTAATACAGACATACTCCAATCAGCCATAACATTAACACCACCTGCCTAACTCACCTCGTTCAGCCGAAACACAAAACAAGATCCCACAACCTTCCTTTTCAACATGAATACAGTGAGGAACAGAAGTATTTGAACACCCTGCGATTTTGCAAGTTCTCCCACTTAAAAATCATTTGAAATTCACATTGTAAATGCATTCCCATTGTGAGAGTCAGCATAAAAAATCAGAAATCACACTGTTGCAGTGTGTGCAAACCTGGTGAAGAACAGCAGGAAACATTTGACCTCTGTAACTGCAAACAAAGGCCTTTGTACCAAATATTAACACTGACTTTCTCAGGTGTTAAAATACTTAAATGCAGCAGTGCAACACAAATAAATTATTTACAAAACCATACAATGTGATTTCCTGAATTTTTAAAAATGCACCTACAATGTAAAATTCAGACCCCTCCATGATTTCTAAGTGGGAGAACTTCCAAAATCGCATGTAAGTGATCCTTGGCAGTGCGTACCTGGAACAGTCCACAAGACCTGCTGTTTTGGAGATGTCATTCAGACTTCACAAAAAGGTCTCTGTCAAAACTTATCTTCCCTCTTCCAGCACATCAATTTGAACTGAATGTTCACTTGCTGCCTAATAAATCCCACCCACCTGACAGGAGCCATTGAAATTAAATCAGAATATAGTCAAAGCTATTCACTTCACCTGCCAGTGGGGTTAATGTTATGGCTAATCAGTACAGTAATCCCGAGCAATAGCGAGAAACATGTACTGAAAGTGCAATAAGAGAATGTCATAATTGTTCGTTACTGTGAACCTGAAATGATGGTCTAATCCTACTCTGCGTATTAGAGCTCAGAACCCATCCAGTAGAAACTGGAGCTATAAAACCAGACTAACCTTGTTGAAAGCCTCTGGGGGACTTTTACTTGGAGCCAGGCTCTCTTGATTCTGGTGCTTGTCCTCAGGTACTGGAGCTACGGAGATGTTCTGTTGAATTTGAAAAGCACACAGATCAGTTTATCAGCCAACCACCTTACAAAATGTCCTACAGTGAGTGGAAACACAACTCAAAGTAAATACCAAAGCAAATCAATGACAAAAGCTCTAATACACCACATTTAACAGAGTACCAATGCTATAATGCACAATACATTTACAAAGCTTTTTGTAGTTTTGTGTACACAGAGCCAGTTTAAACCCTAACTGTAATGCTAAACCCTAATGATTCTATGAAAAAGTTGTTAACATAAGGGACATCCTGATCCCATTTCAAAGATCAGTTCAGATCAGTTTGTGAGGTCAGGTACGGATGTTGGATGAGAAGGACTGGCTCACAGTCAGTTCATCCTAAAGGTGATCTAATGGCATGAGGTCAGTACTCTGTGTAGGCCAGTCACGTTCCTTTCACTAGAACTAAGGGGCCAAACCCAGCTCCTGAAAAACAACACCACACCATAATCCCCCCTCCACCAAACTTTTCATTTGGCACAATGCAGTCAGACAAATACCGTTCTCCCGGCAATCGCCAGAACCCAGACTTGTCGATCACAAATCATCACTCCAGAGAACACGCTTTGCATTGCACTTGGTGATGTATGGCTTGGATGCAGCTGCTTGGCCATGGAAAGCCATTCTATGAAGCTCTACACACTGTTCTAGAGCTGATCTGAAGGCCACATGAAGTTTGGAGATCTGTAGCAATTGACTCTGCAGAAAATTCTCACTATGCGCCTCAGCATCTTAACCACACTGTCATTTTATTTGGCCAAACACTTTGTGACTGAGTTGCTTTCGTGCCACTTTGTTATAATACCACTGACTAATAATACCACTGACTGTGGAATATTTAGTAGTGAGGAAATTTCATGACTGGACTTGTTGCACAGGTGGCATCCCATCATGGTACCACGCTGGAATTCACTGAGCTCTTGAGAGAGACCCATTCTTTCACTAATGTTTGTTGAAGAGACTGCAGCCTAGGTGCTTGAAGTTATACACATGTGGCCATGGAAGTTACTGGAACACCTGAAATAAATTATTTGATGGGTGAGTAATTACTTTTATTATAGGAGAATGTTTTAAAAGAAATAATGTATTTCAGTTAAACTGAGAAAAAAATGTTGAGAAAAAAAAATTAAATAGAAAGTGCTCCAACAACATAAAATAAATGAGAACTCCAATGGAAATGATTAAAATAAAATAAAGTAAAATTTTTAAATAAGTAGATTATTGAGATAGTAAGCTACAACAAACCAAATTAGGGCGGAAAAATCAAATCTACAAACCAAAACTGATTAACCAAAAATTAATGTCATTACATGAAGTATTTTAGCATTAAAATAGAGCATAATGGGAACAAGATGCTGGCCATCAAAAAGCTTTATTAACGTATTTTCATTTCATAACTCTTTTTTTGAGGATTTGGTTGAAAGAACATAGTTAAAGATGAGTTCTTGCGGAAGAGTGCTCCCCTGACTCTACAAAGCAAATATATACAATTTATATCATACGTATTAAATAAATATGTTTTTGTTTATATGATGTTTGTCTACGGGGTCTTAATTTCTAAAAAAACAATACATTTCTACAACTCAGCATATACAAATAATTCTTCAAAATATAAATCCATTATTATTGGCACCCCTGGTTAAGATGTGTCCTTTAGCTTCTAATGAATTCAGTTGTCTTCCAAATGATGAAAAAAAGAGGAAAATCCAACCATTAATTCAAGTGCATTTATTCAGTAGGAAAACAATCCCACATTAAGAAATAATTATTTTACATCAAATCATGTGAGCCACAATTATTAGCACCCCTGATGTTAATACTTTGTACAACCCCCTTTTGCCAACAAAACAGCACCTAATCTTCTCCTATAATGTTTCACAAGATGGGAGAATACAGAAAGAGGGATCTTCAACCATTCTCTTTGCACAGTCTCTCTAAATTATCCAGCGACCTGGGTCCTCTCCTCCTCTTTTTACACATCTTTACCAGGGGTGCCAATAATTATGGAGGTCACTATACTTATAATAAAGTCCTGTCATGAAAATCATGTGGATGGAGATCATCATCCATGGCCATTTTTTTTCTATGGCTTACTTCACCCCCACCTCTTTTTAAAAGACTAGTGAATTAGTGAATAATGAGAATGCATAGCAAATCTTACTGTAAGAACTACCACTAATTTTGTCTAACATTTACTAGGGTCTGTCACAAAACAAAGACAGGTAAAGATATATGAAATTATACTGCACCTCATTTGATGAAGGAATAGGAAGAAAAGAAGGCTGGGAGGAAACGGGTGGAACTGCCATTTGATTGATAGCATCTTCATTCCTATCAAAAGATGAGAAATATTAAAATTGCAACAAACAACAGGAAGATCTATCTGAGCAGACCAGTCATATACATCTAATGTCAAAAAGAAGACTCCTGATTCAGAGATATATATGGTGGGTGCAGTTGGCACTTGATATCTTGCAAGTTGGGTGCACCTGAGAACTAATTAAGCATTAATTAATCAATTAATTAAGATATTAAAACAGAATTCCATTGACATTTTTAAAAAAAATCAGTTAATTAAAGACATTTAAGCAATTTCTTCAGGGACAATAAAGTTTTACTATATAGATATTATTATATTTTTTATAATAAAGACCCCACAAACAAATAAAAATAACTGAAACTGATGCAATGCAATGCAAAAATGACAAATTCAATGTTTTAAACCAAAACCTTTACAAAACTGTACACTTCAGACAACAGGTTCCTAACAACACCACTGTGAAAAATCAGATGTGGAAATCAGATTGTCCAAATGGAGTTTTGAAGCCTGAGCACACAGACAAAATTTTGTCAGGAGTCCTAGGAACTCAGGACATAAATGGGCGTGTATGGGTGTGTCACCCATCAAAACCAATTTTAACCAGATTTCAGTTAGTGCCACAGAGTCTGGATGACTGGGCAGTTTGAAAAGTCAATCAGGTGATATGATGCATGTTTCATGGTGTGAGTAAATCAGGATGGTGTTCTGTTTCGTCCTTGAAGGCCAGGAACAAAACGTTTTGTTTATGATAACGAAGCTTTAGGAGACTGAAAGATACAGCTTATAGTGAATCAGAGTTACAATGTGTCAGAGAGCCTTTTAAGTTCTGTGACCATAGAAACACCACATTTAATAAAGAGAACAATATGACTTTCCATAAAAATGCAACTCAAAAGCTAAAGTTACAAACTGAACCAACATGTACATACTGAAAACACATTATACACATTACACATTATAAATATGACTTTTTGTTGACGTTCTAAGTAAAAACAGATACTGCATACAGACAGCGAACACACGTCTGCGTATTTTTATATGTAGTTGATGTTTATTTGCTTAATTAAACCTATTCTGAAAAAAACTTAATAGGAATACATGGTGGTACATTCAATATATTTTCTCTACAGTACCCTGATATGTTTCACTAGCCAGCTAGATAGTGCTCTAAAGTGCAATCCATCAAACAAAGGCCAATCTTTTATTGTAATGCATTTTGTAATATGTAAAATACAACTGTAATACAAGAACATATTGCCATACTGTCTCTAATACGCACACACACATTTTTCCAACATCTTTGAGAAATCAAACATTTTACCCTCTTTGACAGTGCCTACAGAGAAAAGTGACATACTTGAACAAAACCACACCGGAATGTAGCTTTTCAGTTGCTTATTCAGCAAAAAATCAAATCTAATTTTCCTCTGTGGAGAAAGTAAGAAAACTTTGGGCCTGAGATGCTAGTATTGCCTCCTTTAGCAAAAATCATTTCTTGTAGGTTTTATGCATATTTGTCCATGAGTCTCTGACATCAGCTTGCTAAAATTTCAGACCACTCTTCCATGCAAAGCTCCCTCACTTAACCTCAATATGATCTCCACACATTTCAATGGGGTTCCACAAAAAATCTTCCTTTCTTCGTTTTTGCAATGCTTGCTGCATTTATTAGTGTGCTTAGGTTCAATCAATCAAACAGAACATTTGTTAGACTTCAACCTTTAGATAGACGGCATCATATTATCTTCAAATACTCTTTCATGTGATGCATAATTCATAGTACAGTCAAACCCCGTTAGCACACCTTCTGTTATCTCGCCAAAAAAGCTTCAAAACAGATTTCCTTCCATGTTATTTACCTCATTAAAACATTAACCTAGCATCTCGCCCTCGCCACAACTCGCAGAGTGTCCAGTGTATGCATTTCTCAATCTTTAGCTTTCCAAACTTCGTGCAATTTTAGCGCTGTAGCTTAGAGTGTGATTAGTCATGCTAATTCCGTAGGTTGGCTGCTGCTACGTGGGTGACACTAATGTACAATGGACCAATCACTGATGCAGCCTCGGTCTGGTTGGTGTCTAGACTCTCAATCAAAACAGGAAACCCTGCTGTGTGACTGACTGCTGGTTTGTTGGTCCTGTACACACTCCGCCTCCGCTAGTATGACAAGCTTTGATTCTGAGTTCTCGTACAAGTTTGTGAGCTAGACTCAAAATGTTTGGTAAACGAAAATTGTATTAGCTGACTATCGAGCAAAAAAAAAAAAAGAAAATTTGCAATCACTTGGACCAATCACTGCAATAACTGGACAAAGACGCAGCAAGATATTTTTTACTGCTCGATTTTACCAGCCCCTTAGTAGGCGTACAGTTGGCGACATTCTCAGCCAAAAGCAAAAATGGCTGAACTTCGACTTTCCGTTTGATGCTGCGTCTGATAAGCTGGCTCAGGTTTCGCATGTGGAGGCCGTGGAAGCCACGAACCTCGTAATGTGTTTTTTCGAGCAGAGCCAGCTATCGACACCGCATGACATACAGCTGCTATCGTTGATCAAGCGGCGTTTGGACAGTATGTGACAGGTTTCCGAAAAGCTATCAGACATTTTTTTGTCCAAATCAGAACTAATTAAGGTTTAAGAGTCACTATTTGCATTAGTACGTACTATGTAGTGTAGAATAGTGTACAGTAGTTGCTTGATTTCAATTAAAAACTATATGTTTTGACATTATTCATGGTGATATAATGATTCTTTTTAAAGGAATTGCTTACAACATTAATGAAATTTATCATTTTAATGAAATTATTTTTTAAATCAGAGAAACCATTTTCAAAGAAACCTCTCTCACCTATCCGTTTAGACAGCTCGCCAACCCCACCTCTCGCCAAATGTAAGGCCCGGACCAATAAGGGCGAGCTAAAGAGGTCTGACTGTATAAAAGATTAGTAGAAGTAAAAATTTAAAGAAAGTTTACTCCTTTCTCATCCCTGTAATCTGGCAAAACTCTGAGTGAATCATGTCACCCAGACCTTTTAACAACACCCACACATATATAATCATGTACAATCACATTGTAAATACAGGTACAGTATGTGTAATGTCTGGCTCTGGGCTTCCTGGAATCGGGACACCTTTTGAGACTGTCTGGAGGAGGGGGGAGTTGGCCTCAAAATTGGCCCAGTTGTCCTGCAGTGTGAGGCAGTAATAAGAAGTGAAAAGCAAGGTTGTGTGTCTAATGAGGGTATGGAACTGTTAAATGTATGGTAACCACTAAGGGGACTAAGGGGAGGCCTAAGAAACACTGTATTAATAAATATATATTTCAATTTTCTCAGTTGCTGCAGGTCTCTCATTTATCACAGGACAGAGGCAACAGACTAGATGAAGGAAATACACCAAAGATCTGCATCTTCTCCACACAGCCTTTCTGGAAAGCTTAAATTGGAGAGCAGTCCGAACAGATTGATGCCACACTAAACAGATGCCCAGACTGGCTAGCAAATCACTTGTAAGGACAGGAGGTTGGGGAGAATGTGGGCTGGCACCCATTCTACCTAATGACAGCATGGCCAACTGTTCTCCTTCAGAACCCTGGCCATGAAACCCTGGCCAGATGCACCCTCAGGGCCCAGCAGGTGGAACTTGCTCAACTACATCTCATAAAAATATAACGAAAACAGAATAAACGAGCAGCCCATGAGCCATCGAGGGACATTTCTTCTTCCTGAAATACTGTAGATAGAACAACAATAATTGGACAATGCACCATACAGGTTTTCAGACAAATTTAATTTCCTCCACGGCTATTTTTACCTTCTTTGCACACACCTAAAATATTCTGAAATATCTTTCACTGGCATTGTCCATATCTGCTTCCTGAAGGTTCAGTCATCTTGGCTCTAGTCTTATTGTGTAACTTATATGCCATAAAAGACTGATGTGGTCGCAGGTTTTCATCCAAACACCTCTATTTGATATTAAAAGATCTACACGTGTGCTTCTGCTTCATTGAAATGAAAACCAGCTCATCATTTGTAAGTTTTGTAGTACACCCTTATGTATTACAGTGAACAATCACTTATAAATTATGATACTGTTACTCAGCACAGTATAGTGATCACCAGAGCTGTTCTGATCCCAATGATGCTATAGAAAAGCTGTGGAATGACATGAAGAGAGCTACACACATGAGATGCCCAAAGAATATGAAGGAGCTAAAGCAGTTCTGCCTGGAAGAATGGGCTGAAATTCTTCCGGAACAATGTACAGGTCTGATCTTCAGCTAGAGGAAGCACCTGGTCGAGGTTATTGCTGCCAAGGGCTAGTCAACCATTTATCAATTCCAAGGGTTCACAGTTCTTGAAGCTGATGGACTAGAAGCAGACCATTTTGACTAGGACCCTATTGTGCTTAATAGACTTCAGAGTCAGAGCATCTCCAAAGCAGCAGGTCTGGTGGACTGTTCCAGGTTTGCAGTAGATTGTACATAACAGAATGATATACATACAGATAACTAGTCATTCAACAACAGGTTCATGGGTTCCCAAAGCTTCCCCGTCTGGTTTAAACAAACAGGGGAGCTATTGTGATTAAAATGTTCAATGTATATATCTTATATATATATATATATATATATATATATATACACACACACACACACACACACACACACACACACACACACATTTGGACATTACCTTACTTCGATAATGTTCCTTACGTTTCTTTCTTAGCTTTTTAGTGGGAAGTCAGTGTTGTACTTTTTAATGAACAGTCCAATTTTGGTTTCATACTTGGTCCAGTTTCCTTTTTTAAAATGACATGACATTTAAAATGACCCCACACTTCCTGTACAGTAGTGTATTCGGCGGTTCACTCGTTTCTTTTGTGGTGTCGTCTCACATGCACAGTAGTTAATTTTGAAAGACCAGGCTCTGTGATCAACTTGTTCTCTGAAGTTACTCTGAAACGAGAACCTTGACAAAAATGCAGTGAAGTAAAAATTATGTTTTTTTTCTTTCAAATGTAGTAAAGTTAAAAGCAAAAAAAAAAAAGACTATTCAAGTAAAGAACAGATACTCAAAAAAAGGCAATGGAAGTCTAGTGGTTAGGACTTTGCCTATTAAGCAAGGAACCACTCCCACTGCTCCGTGTGCGCATATGTGATGGAGTAAATGCAGCGGTCACGTTTCATTGTGATACACTGTGTGTGATGGTGTAATCATAATGACAGTAGTCACTTTCTCTTCAATTAAGTCTACCTCAGTGGAAGGTCAGCTGGGATTTAAATCTGCAACCTTTCACATGGGGATGGTCTAACCCCGGGGTACTCAACTGGCGGACTCTGGTCCGGATCCGGACCCAAAGGCAATGACATCCGGACCGAAACAAACATCTCTACTTTTTTTCATAGTGATCCAAGCAGGATAGTGATTTCTGGACGTTTCCAAATCACGTGTCTAGCTCGCGCCCAACCAAAAATGCCTTATCAGTGGTTGTATATAACATCACTATGACAACTCATTGTAGCCGCGAGCACCAGGTCTGCGAGTGCTTTTGTCCTCCGCGCGAGACTGACGGTCACAATAGCCATAACCACAGCAGTTTGCGAACGGTAGCTGTTTCCTTAGCAAGCAAATTGATGTCATGTCGTGCTCTAAACCTCTAAAAAGCGAAAGGTGGATTCCGAAAACCGTGAGTTTAAAAAAGAGTGGACTGACAAATATGCATTTGTGCTGCCTGCGGGGAGCACGAAACCAATGTGTTTAATCTGCACTGAGACAGTTGCCCTCGTCAAAAGTGGAAACGTAAAAAGGCATTATGAAACAAAGC
>JBBIGC010060115.1:0-11059 GCA_037576955.1 Lepidarchus adonis | reverse complement strand
ACACACACACACACACACACACACACACACACACACACACACACACACACACACACACACACACACAAAACATTTAAAGTATAAAGTGGTGTGAAAGTGTTTGTCCCCCCTTTTTTCATGATGTCACACTAAAATGTTTCAGATCATTAAACACATTTAAATATTAGACACAACTGGCATAGAGGTACAGTAACATCACATTTCAGAAAAAGAACAAGAGGAAGAGAATGTCTGACCATCTGTTCGTGACCTCAAGCTAAAACAAACTTGGGTTTTGCAAAACACACCAACAAGTCCACCTCTGATTGGCTGAATAAAAACAAAACTGAAGACTTTGAGGTGGCATAGTCAAAGTCCTGAACTGAATCTTATTGAGATGCTGTGGGATGAGCTTAAAAAGGCAGTTCAAAAACCCCCCAGTGTGGATGAACTACAACAATTCTGCAAGACGAGTGGGTCAAAGTTCCTCCACAGCTGTAAAAGACTCATTACAAGTCACAAACACTTGATTGCAGTTGTTGCTGCTAAGGGCCCAACCAGTTAGTAGGTTTAGGGGACAATCACTTTGTCACACAGGGCCATTTAGGTTTGGATTTTTTTCTCCTAAAATCCTTCACTTAAAAAAACATTGTGTTTACTTTTGTTGTCTTTGACTAATATTTGAATTGTTTTTAATTATCTGAAACATGTAAGTGTGACAAGCATGAAAAAAGAAATCAGGAACACTTTCTCACCACTGTATGTAAATCTTATTAAACAATATAAACTCAATTTTTTAATAATTGCTCTTCACCTCGAGGGCAGCGGCAGCCGGGCTGGCACTCAGTACTGGCCTGACACTGAATGCCTTGCTGTAAGTCTGAGCACCGCTGAGGACACTCGTTGGCACAGGGCACAAATTCCTGACCTGGTGGGCACCCACGGTTATCTAAGATATACACACAGAGAAAAACAGCACAATAGTTAGTGCATGGGCTCTAAAGCCCAAACACAAACAATATGCAAACTAAACTGAAGGTTTTAGACCCAAGACATACAAAGGCAACATTGAAGAACTAGCCAAAACCATGTCAACCTTTAGATCATCTCCAGTTAGCTCTGTCGTTATCCAAACTAACCTAAACACAGCTTTCGGGAAGATAAGTCTTCAGATGAAATTTGAAAACTGATAGGGAGGAGGCTAGTCTTACATGAAGAGGAAGTTCAAAGCTTCGGAACAATTACTGTGAAAGCTAGATATTTTCTGCTCGTCCCTGGGGGCAACATAGGGCCAGAACAGGTCAGAGATTTATGGTGGGGCAATAATGTACAGGGTTTTACAAATAAAAAGATATAATTTATCATAGTATTGACTGGAAGACAGTGTAGGGAAAACTACATAGCTGCAATATGTTCTCACTTGCCCTGACCCATAGGAAAACAAGCTGAAGCATTCTGCACCATCTGTTTATAGATGTCTTGCTCATACACACATAGAGAGCACTGTAATAGTCTGCACGGTGTGAAATAAAGCATCACATATTACAATTTTTTCCAGTTTTAGTTTGCAGTCAGTTATTATCCCTAGTTTTATTCTTTTAAATAGGCTGACAGGCAGCAGACAGATTTTACACTGTTATCATTAGATTGCACTCACAGCATGAAGAATACAGCTGAACACTAATGTGCACAAAAGCTGGCAGTAGTGTAAAAGTGATGCACTGCAGCATATAATATTGTAAAATTACTTTTAATCCTCAGATGTCTATGCTTAAGCTAAACCAAGTATCTGAAAGTGAAAGCAAACTACTTGGCAATCTGTGGGTTACTGCATCAATGTAAATGCATTGAGCCATGTTCATTCACCCCTTTTTAGTGAAAGACACATTATTTCCTGCTTACTTTCTATTCTTTCTTTGTTCTCTTAAAAATGACAAAAATTGACAAAAATTGACAAAACTTCAATCAAGCAAGGAAACAATAATAAAAGCAAGCAAAAGTCAATGGCTGTGTACAAGATTATGTGCTATGGTCAGCTATCAGACATCTGTGTGACAGACTGGTTTGCTTGGTTTGACCTGCAGATTTAAGACCACTGATTCAAAGACTCTGTAGTGTGTCTACACAAAAAAATTCCATGCATACCCTTTTCAGTGAAACAAAACTAAAGAAAGAATCAGAATGAAGGATTTTCTACATACCACAAGGTTTGGTGTTGCAAGGCTTGACCTGGTTCTTCTCTCCAACACATTTTTGCCCCCCATTTTTTGGAGGCGGGCTGGAGCAGGACCGTGTTCGGATGGAACGGCCGCCCCCACATGCCTTATCACAGCGTGACCATGGACTCCAGCGTGACCAGCTGCCATCCACTAAAAAATGAACAGAAAGAGTTTTTCCTTTAAAATATTCTCATTGTGCTGGATCTGTTCCTTATGCACCTCTTTCCACCCAACAAATAATAATGTTGCAGACTTCATGTAAGTTCATGTAACTTTATTCCTCTGTTAATTTAATAAGTAAAATTCTATTCTGAATGTACACCTACTCTTGTTCAGAGGCAAAATGGCAGATTCTGAGGCAGTATTGTTAATGACACTTGACACATTTAATTCATCACTTCATTACTAGTGAAGTCAAGTCAAATCTATTAATATAGAGCTATTTACAACTGACATGGTCAAAAAGCAGCTTCACAGAATCCAGGTCTTAGCCCCTAATGAGTTGCCAAAGGCAACAGGAAAGGAAAAACTCCTTAAACAGTAGGAAGAAACCTTGGGAGAAACCAAAGAGGAACCCATCCGTTTTTACTTGACACCAGATAGTAATAACAAACAAAGAATGTAAAAAATGAAAATTATAAGAATATCAGTTTAAAAAGGTGTTGGCAGTTCCTTGTGTACAGGTGGACCTCATAGAGTTACGATCAGTTAGGTGAGGCATGGTTCTGTCCATATGGGTTCTCCTCAGTAGGAGTGAGTGGATTCCTTTAACCAAATGAGAACTTTTTTCTTTAAAGACTTTCAATATCAGTTCCTACTCCAGAGACTATTAAATAATTCAGTGTCACTAAACGTTAGGGCTTTTACATACTCATTTAGTGAAGACAGCATAGTAAAAATGTAAAAAATGTGCTTGATATAACCATCACAATAAAGGCATATAATGGTATATAATATACATAATATAATATATAATATAAACAGATTCCCTCTCTCACCACGACAGGCACGGACGTTGCAGAAGTGGTTCTCCACATTGCCCCCAAGGATGTCTGGACACCATGTTCCGTTAACACCTGGGGCAAGGAAACTTCGGAAGCGCTGCTGCTGCCCCACTCCACAGGAGCGCGAACATGCACTCCACTCACCCCACTCTGTCCATGAGCAGTTCCTGTGGGCACATGCTTCACCCACACACACACCACCATCTCCAAAACAGAATTGCAGTCAGCTAAGTTTATATTCATAAGCACAAATACCATAAAGGCAACTTCAAAAACTAAAAGAGCATCTCTGTCCTAATATAACCATAGGCCTCAGGAAAGTGTACCCACCACCATATGACAAACAAAAACATGGGTGGTTGAACAGCAGTGATTACAAATGCATGTAGGAATGTAACAGCATATTCATGCATTTCAGTTCATATGCATTAACACAAATATCTTAAGTTTCTCTATCGACACTTTTTAACACCTGCAATTACAAAGTATACCCGAATGTAATTACATTTAATTGCATGGCCAGAAAACATAAACAAAAAAATATTTTTTATCAGAAAAAATATGTTTACGTAATATAAAATTAGACTGCACATTATGGCTGTGACTGTCATTATGCTTCCTAGGACCTCCATATACACATATAATACATACATAAGCTAAGGCATTTAGTAGATTTGAGTAGATTTAGAAGACGTGTACTGTATAATATCAGGTGCAGAGGTGAAAGAATTACCGGGACATTTAGAGAGGTTGCAGACTCTCTGCTGCCTGTTCTGTCCTGAGCAGGGTTCACTGACACACAACCTCCTGCGCGACTTCACAGCCGAAGTGCCTGCCTCACTACAGGTTTTAGAACATGGACTCCATGTTGACCACTGAGAGAACCCTACATCTTCATCTACAGAGAGTGAGAGAGAGAGACAGAGGCAAGTTAACAGCTCAATATAGCTATAATCGTATGATAGTTTATGATCATATAGCTAACCAAATGTTTTGTTTGAAGACACCAAGGTGTATATCTGATTACCTGATAGAGGAGTTTCCTCTGTAGGAAGCACATCTGCTGCAATCAGAAAGATTATCATCAGACGAACAGAATTTCACAGTTAAGTACAGTTTTAAATACAGTTTTTAAAGAGATGACATTATTGCAGTGCATACAGTCCTGCATTATAAGAAAAAACATTCTTTATATTCATACTAAATTCGCATTCCCATCACTGCTTGACAAAGAATGTGCTTGAAATCTTCAAGCTGACGATACATCAGGAAGAGCAGGACTTTTTTGGTTACTATTGGAAAGTCTAGATCTAAATACTTTGACAAAAATAGAGATAAACATTATGATTAAGAGTAGGGAGTTTCATGGTTTACCTGGGCAGTCTGGTGTTTGGCAGAATGCTGTCTCTTGTAGTGCACCTACACAGTCTTGACCCCCATGGGCAGGGCTGGGCTGGGTGCAGCTCCTGCTGCGGACCTTCTGCCCCACACCACCACAGCTAATAGAGCATGGCCCCCATGGGCCCCACAAAGTCAGGCCTCCATCACGCGGGCAGGGGACCAGAGAGCAGTTCCACAGGCCATGCAGACACAGGCTGAGAGGAACAGGGATGTTACACTAGACCTCACATCACTACTATCAACTCAGCTATCATGCCCCTAATTATTACACAACGCGACAAAAAAAACATTTTTGTAATTCAGAATCAGAATCAGAAAAACTTTATTGTCCCTGAGGGAAATTGCTTATGTAACGACTGCGACATAGAGACAATGACATAAAATAACATGCATCCTATACTAAAAAAAATACAAAGGTAATAAATATAAAAGGAATAAAAATACAAGTTAAAGAGAAAAACACAGTATTACAGTACAAGGTAGAAGATAATTGTATTAGCAGTTTAAGATTTGAAATGAGTATAAGATACAACAAAACATCAATAAAATTATGAGAATGGCCTGTTAATGGTCTATTGTTGTTGTTGTATGAATAACAACAATGACATACATGTGAGACAATAAAGGCTTTCTGAAAAATACTTAAGACCTATTAAGATCCTCTGTGAGACATTCTGCCCTATCATGTTAAAAGCTGAAGGCAAGCATATGCTACCTCCTAGGCAAGTGAAGTTGCATCGCCACCTTTTGTGCTGCTAAAGCAATGTTACTGGACAGCTCAACACATTTGCATGACACTAACTGGCAATTCTGTGCATCAACTAATAGACACTCATGTTAGTTAGCGTCACATCAAGTGATGGGGAAGAGGAAAGACAAGCAGAGACAGTGAGGTCAATTAAACACTCACGGTCAACTTTGCTGATGCAATGAAGCTTTTTCAGACATTTCAAAAATCATCTAATAACCTGAACACTGCTGTTTTTTTTTAGCTTCCATTACATTGCAAAGTTCAAACGTCACTCCCAGGTCTAGGTCCAGTGCATGCGCCCTTTAAAACATGTGAAGTTGGAAAGGTTTAATGGAAAAAGCAACAAAGAAAACAAGTCAGCTCTTGCTTTTGATTGACCTGCATTTCTCTAGGTTGCTGCCACCAAAGGGCATAAACAGAAATCTTGCACTGATCTTCACCTATTGCGAGTAAAGGAAGGTGTACAAAGCAGTCTTTCTTACCAGGAGCTACATTCATGCATCAGCTCCTCTCCAGATGCGAGTTCTGATCCCAAGGTGATGTTCTGCAGGTTCAGGGTTAACTCTGGGGTCACAGAAACTCTCTGAAGTGAGGTCAAGAGCTCTCTGTCCACAAGGCATGGACACTCCTACATATGAAAAATGACACAGCAGTACCAAACAGTGCTGAATTAATACACAAAACATCTGCAAAACGTGACTGAAAAGGCTTATGTGTAATATTAATGCTATATTTATCCACTTTAAATGGATGCCTCATTATTGCTCATCTACAAATGCTCAATTTCAAACAAACTCACCATTTGGACTATGGTAAAGGCTAGGTTTAAGTTTTGTTTTGAGGGTTCTAGGATTACAATGAAGACATTTTGTAAATTTAATATATAGTTTATTGTAATAAAATGCAATAAAGCATTAAAGCAGACAACCAAAATAAAGTGTTAAATTTATAGTACACTCATACTATCACTAAAGGCCAAACACAGTTTCCCACACATCCAGTCCAGTTATGGTCATATTCCATTCTGATGACACTAATAGACACTAAACACTGCTGGGTTAGTAATCTGACCTGCAGGCAAGATCCATTGTGCTGGTAGGTAGTGGGAGGACAGTGGCAGCCCTCCTCACATCCCTCTGTGTAGCATCCTTCATGGCCACTGAGCTGAGCACAGCTGAAAGGACAACCCTCTCCTCCCTCACACTCCTGGTATAGCCGGCCTGGTGGGCAGCCCACCTCTGACAGAGAGAGAAGGAGAATCCAATCAATGCTATTAATAATATATGTTTGCATTATTACATTATTAATAATGCTATAAAAATGTATTTTAGGTTACAACATATTTACTACATTTAAAGAATTAGAACAAAAAAATAAATTTCTGAAAAAATTAAAATTTGGAACCCTTTCAGCTGTTAGGTCTGTTTTTAAGTCAGAGGAAGACCATTTCAGAGTAAAATAAATGAGTGACCCTTCAAACCTCTGTGCTTACACGCAAGAGTTTACTGAGGATCTAATATTAAAGATAAATTTCAAAGTAAGAAAACGCATTTAAAATAGCTATACCCTTCCTGCTTGTAGTTTTTACTTTCAAAATGTAAGTCATATTTTTTTTGCAGAAATATAGGAAACTCTGAAAAGTTCACAAACTATCAAGCACCATTAAAATATATATGTATACGCATTTTTTACTTACATCGTTTGAAAGTGTCAAGAGAATTTTTACTAAAATGTTAATGTTACAAAATCAAATTACAATTACCGGTAAATGTTTTTTTAACTTGTTTTGTTTTTATGACATTTTCCGAAAAGTAATATTAGTTTTGGGAGATACAAAATAATTGCAACTATGCTCCCTAATATGCAATATGTGTCATCATGCACACACAATCATTTAATTATACATGTTACCTTCTATTACTAACAGCATAGACTATTAATACAAAAATCAAGACATAGACTGATGTAAAATATGATAGACTTTATGACAGCTTCCAAAACGATTCCTAAAACTGAATCAGCTTCTTTTATCTCACAGTGTAGCTTAGTTTCTATTCCTACAGGCATCAAGGATGACAGGGATCAGAACATGAGTAGTTTCATAGCATGTCAGCAGAAATAGCTTGCCAGAATTAGAACAAAGAGAAGGGGGTGAACACAGAGTGGAGGAATTTTACTTTTAAATGAGTGTGTTGCTCTGCCAGGCATTTCAGTAGATTAACATTGACTAGTGCCCTGGGAGGCCTTCACACAAACTGGATGATTAGCCAGACAGTGCTGCTCTTTGGCAGAGCTTAACTGCAATGGTAATCCACCTCTGACTCAGCTTTGACTCAGTGATGGAACAGTTTTGATTCAGAAAGGAATTACCCTACAGACTTTAACATATGTTAGGGTTAGGGTTATTCAGAGAATTCAGCAGAATATATTGTTGAAATCATTTTTTTTTTGGTATTTAATCAAGAAAACTGCAGGATTAATCCAGATATGAGCAATATATTAAGAAATCAATCTGAAATATGCTTCAGACTAGTGTTAACTATATAAATGTATAGAAATTGCATGAATGATGTCACTGCATAAGCTTTTAATTTTGGTTCTGAATGCAGAAAAAAACTGATTTTGAAAAAAAAACTTGTGATAATCAAAACAAATGATAATCATTACCGTTTGTCATGGATATCTCAAAGTCATGCACTATTAGTGAGAATGCGGTCATTAGAATTGGATTCTACAAAAAATAGATTTTCAGTAATATATGACAGGATGGTGGGCCTTCATTTAAGCTGCTAAAATGATTAGTGATTCGTGATCATTGTGAATACACCACTGCACACAGTGACCACAACAAAATTTGTCCTCTGCTTTTAACCCATCACACATGGAGCAGCAGGCAGCTATCAACAGCGCCCGGGGAGCAGTGAAGTGGGAACGGTACCTTGCTCAAGGGTTCCCAGGCTGGGACTTGAACCTGCGACCTTCTGATCTCAGGGGCAAAGTCCTAACCACTAGGCCAGCACCACCCTAATAAACTGGAGCAGTTTACCCCAAAAAATTTGTGTTAGAATTGTTCAAACATGCTGAATTAAATAAATAGTTCTGTTTTTACATGTTTTGATTAGTTATTTAAATCTTTAAAAAGATAATACAAAAAACATGGGACAAAAATTATGTAGTTTCTCATCTTCTTCTGCAGTGTCTCATCTTTAACTATTATTCCCATTTCCCATTCCCACATTCCCATTTCAGTTGTCAACAATTAAACAGGTGGCCATTAGGGCATTAAACCCTAGCCACTTAAAAATATCAGTATTACAAGCTTTAACTGTTAAATGGTAGGAAGGTAGGACACATTTGTAGCATCATATATGGCCAAAAGAATGTTGGATTTTAATAATGATCCTGATATTTCACCTGTTTAGTTTATTACAACTTCTCAAAACCAGGGGCAGATAAGGGCCAAAGCAAAGCTGCTATGCATGAATAATGTCTTCACATAGACAATATTCATCACTGAAGTGAGTGTGATTAGATGTTGAAAGTGCTACTCACCTAGACACACCTGCGTGTTACAGGTTTTGCTTTGGCGTGTCATACCAGTGCAGGGGGCAGTGCGACAATGACGGCTGCGTCTTTGTTCCCCTCCACCACAGGTCACAGAACACACAGACCATGGTGACCAATCATACCATGGCCCAGTGTCTGAAAAGCACATATGACAATCTGTAATGTTTATGTGATCTGAACTGAATATATATTAAAAATCACCAAAACCTGAATCAGAAGAGCTAAGACAGTGTCTAATTATAAAATTTACACTAAATATATATAAAAAATCACCAACACCTGAATCAGAACAGCTAAGACAGGGTCTAATTATAGAATTTACACTAAATATATATAAAAAATCACCAACACCTGAATCAGAACAGCTAAGACAGGGTCTAATTATAAAATTTATTGTAAATATATATAAAAAATCACCAACACCTGAATCAGAACAGCTAAGACAGGGTCTAATTATAGAATTTACACTAAATATATATAAAAAATCACCAACACCTGAATCAGAACAGCTAAGACAGGGTCTAATTATAAAATTTATTGTAAATATATATAAAAAATCACAAACACCTGAATCAGAACAGCTAAGACAGGGTCTAATTATAAAATTTACACTAAATGTATATAAAAAATCACCAACACCTGAATCAGAACAGCTAAGACAGGGTCTAATTAAAACATTTACACTAAATATATAAAAAATGACCAAAACCTGAATCAGAACAGCTAAGACAGGGTCTAATTATAAAATTTACACTAAATATATATAAAAAATCCCCAACACCTAAATCAGAACATCTAAGACAGGGTCTAATTATGAGTCTAATCAGAAATAAACTGAGAACACCAATAGAATTCAAATATTAATGGTAGACTTGGATCATTATCACACACCTGTGCATGCATGACTGTTACACTCTCGCTGCTGGTCACCAGATCCACTGCAGCCTCTCCCACTTCCCTGAGGGGTGGGGTTATTACACTGACGAAGCCGCAACTTGACTCCACCCCCACACTGGGCTGAACACTCTGACCATTGTCCCCATTGGCTCCAGCTGCCGTCGACATGGCAACCAGGGACTGAGTCGCAGTTCATGACACCAGCCTCACAGGTGCTGATGACAAACAAATCCAAAGCAGATTAGCAGATTATATCAACATGGTGGATCTGTATCAGTGTCAACATTATTTAATGAGTCTTGTTTTCTTGTATTTTGGGTAAATGAAAAGCTAAACACTAGAGATAAATGTTTTACATGAACAACTGGCTGAGGTTACCAGTTGCTGCAGTCTCTGATGATGCTGTCTCCCGAGTTAGCATACTGCCAGTCCATCCTGCCTGGCCACTCCCATGAAGCACTGCTGCTATTTAAACCCACTGAATAACGAAAGAGGGGAAACAAGAAGATAACGCACTACTGACATCAATTAGGGCTTTCTCAATATATGGTATTGACCAGAACCATGATATTTTAAAAGAAATTATGTAATTATCCACTTTAAAAAATGAATTAAGAAAAATTTAATATTATAATTATATTGTGTAATTAATATTAATACAATAATCCTGCCACAAGAAAAATATTTTGCCAGTAACAATGTGGTTCACACTCCAACAGTGTTAAAAATAAAGCAGTATAAAGATATTTGTGTTGGCTGTAATGTTGAGTCTCCATTTACTCCATTAACATTGTTTAACATTTAAACTCCAGGCCTGGAGAGCTGGTCTGCAGCACAGGGTAGCCATCTTCCTCATTAAACACACCTGGTTTAGCTCACCTACACTACAGTGGGAAGTAGTCAATGGCACATACATACATATTAGGCTTGGGAAGATTCACCGATTCGTATCGATATATCGGTATAAACATGAACGACGCGGTTGCATTGATGGAGAAAGTGCGCATCGGTTGAAAAACTGAACGAACTCGAGATGTATCGAGTTTAAACTCTCTGCATCGGTAAAAAACGATTTGTGGCTAAGCGCAATATTTGCTTGCTTTTCAGTCTCATCGCTTTTTAAAAATGTTTTAATTATTTGGATGCGTCGGTTTCTGCACAGACCAAACCCGCGCATCCGACTCTCGCGAGAGGCTTTGGGTCAGAGCGAGCGGTGCACGGAATGAGAGAGAAACACACTC
>JBBIGC010060087.1:0-16753 GCA_037576955.1 Lepidarchus adonis | reverse complement strand
ATTACTGCTATTACTTCTACTACTATTACTGCTACTTCTACTACTGCCACTACTACTACTTCTATTACTGCTATTACATCTACTACTATTACTGTTACTACTTCTACTACTGCCACTACTACTACTTCTATTACTTCTACTACTATTACTGTTACTACTTCTACTACTGCCACTACTACTACTTCTATTACTGCTATTACATCTACTACTATTACTGTTACTACTTCTACTACTGCCACTACTACTACTTCTATTACTTCTACTACTATTACTGTTACTACTTCTACTACTGCCACTACTACTACTTTTATTACTGCTATTACATCTACTACTATTACTGCTACTACTTCTACTACTGCCACTACTACTACTTCTATTACTGCTATTACTTTTACTTCTATTACTGTTACTACTTCTATTACTGCTACTACTTCTCCTACGACTTCTACTACTACTTCTATTACTACTACTAGTAGTACTACTACTTATACTACTACTACTACGATACTACTACTGATTCTACTTCTACTACTGTATTACTACTACATTGTCTACTACTACCTCTAATACTCCCTGTGTTAGTTTTGTGAGTGTGATAGATGTAATTTAGAGGGATGTTTGATAAAAAAAGTCTCCAATTAAATACAATTTCAAATTGACATCAATTTGGACTCATACACCTGTTTGTATGCGAAGTCTATTTAAACTGTTCAAATAAATTGCTTTGAAATGCATTTAAATTTCCAACATTATTTTATATATATATATAATTGTGTGTGTGTGTGTGTGTGTGTGTGTGTGTGTGTGTGTGTGTGTGTACATACAGTATATATATATGTGTGTGTAATAGAGATCTGGTATCAGTATCAGAAACTACAATTCTAAATCAAATGTCCACAAGTGAAGATACAAGTGGTCCACTCTCTGTGGTGTTTCTCAGAGTCAGCTGTCAACTGATTTGTGAAGTGGGCTCTGGGAGATTGTGACAAGCTTGAAAAAGGTATTGCCCTTATCTGAAGCCTGTGTTCTCATTAATGTGTGCAATTCTGTTAATGTATTGTACCTATGGATTAATTTGGATGATCACTGCTGTCAAAGCATTGTAAGACATACCCAGTTACCCCCCCACCCATCTGCCCTCCATCTTCCATAGTTTCAGACCCAAATACTATTTTTTGGGATAACAAAATTAGATTTCTGCAAACAAAGCAGCATTCGCTCCGGCAGAATATTGTTGGTGTGAACCTGAATGAGCTGTTGTGTAAGACATGACAAATTCATTCACATTCATTCATAACTGTCTAATTCTCTCTCTCTGTCTCTCTCTCGTTCTCTTTCTTTTGGCTTGTGTTACTGTGTCTTGAAAAATCAATGTATTATGAACCCCTGTCCTGGAGATTTTATCTTGTTATTGTTGCTGTCTTCCAATATTGTGTGTGTGTGTGTGTGTGTGTGGGTGTGTGTGTGTGTGTGTGTGTGTGTGTGTGTCTGCGCATGTGCGTTTGCGTGTGCTTTGTGGGCTTTCTCTTCATCTTCTTTCACTGCTGGATCTCTAATGGTGGTGGTGTATGGTAGAGAAGGGTTGGGGTGATGGAAGAGAGAAATGGTTTCCATAGCAACAGGTTTCCATGGATACGAGATCACAGTGCATGCTTAAGGGAGAGGTATGAATCACTCTCTCATCTTTCTTGCAAAGACAGAAAAGGGCAGAGAGAGAGAGAGAGAGAGAGAGACCAAGATAAATTTTAACATATTGAGTTAATGATGCAGAAATATTTATTTCAGTCTAAATATGTGTTGTTCTTTCATTTACATTAATGTAGCTATATCCCACATTATTATTTCGTTTTGATTATGCATTTATATAGACAGCCGCCGTTTTCCAACTGTTTCCTAGAACTGGTGCCCCTCTTGTCTTCCATGTCCGGAACAATTGGGCCTGCAGCTCATCTCCTTTAGACTAACTTTAAATATCATGGACCAGCTCCCTGTACTGTATGCTTATGGCAAAAACACAGTATTTGTACATTTTTTACCTTTTTAAAGTTATATGTTGATAAATAAAAAATAATAACCACTACCATGTAATTCCCACATTCCCAAAACAGGTGCAAGTATGACAGCTTCTGATTGCAATAAAATGTCAAGGCAAAATGATGTTCCATATTTTAGTTATAATCATAAATATAGCCAAAAAAGTACCCTTTTGAGCATTATGCTGTCTTACTCCAAGAAAATGAAAATTCAAAGTCAAATTTTCATGTGTTTTGCTCATAGTTTTAAGAAATAAGCAACTCATTTGTAATCATAAGTGGCCACATTGAGAAAGGTATGTACTCTGCATCTAAACAATGACTAGTCATTTAAGTAGAGTTCAAAACCATTTTATAGTTATTCTTGATTTTATCAACTTATGAAATAAACGTTTCAAATATATATATCGTCTTATACAATAACAATCACCTGTTCTACTTATTTCCTAATTTCAACTATAAAATGCAATATACATTAAACTTATTGACACATTTACAATTAACAGATTTTATAGCATCTTGCTGTACTGTTTAAAAGGTTACGGACACTACAAGTGAGACACTAATGAATATAAATACTGTGTTTTTGCCATTTATTTGCATATGCTAGATCTGTTTAAATAAGCTGCTAGATTTGGGAATTGAGGCTGTTTAATTGCCCCCTGAAGTCATGGTCCCCAATGCCAAGGGTCACCTAGAGGGTTTTAAAGCCCTGTGTTTTCAGCAGTGACAGTGCTCCATCACATACTTTTGAGATGGATGGTTGGAGTAATGTTTGTGAAACAGAACACCAGTACTTGACCTCATACATACTTTGCAAAAGGCTGATGTACTGAACATAGGGACTATAAAACCTCTTCCCCCAATCTTCTTCCCAATTTTTTTGTGTTCAATTCAACCAGATGATTATGTTCTTTCTCCAAACCACAAAAAGCCAAAAACTGCACAATTCCTACTACATAGGGGAAAACACAAGTGGTCACCTGATTTATATCCCATTTTGCCATATATCCCATGCCTTCCATATACTGAGGAAGAAACTTAAAGGTACATGCCCCCAGAACAAGCAGAAAGTGAAGTTGGCAGAGCACCACCAATGAAGATACTCAGCACATGGTGATGATATTATTTTGTCCCAAACATTATGGTGCCCTGAATTGACCTTTCTATATTTGGTACAGTTTTCACAGTGACTTAAAAGTTCAGGATGCCAGGCACACAAGAACATTTTCTTTCATGCCTACAGTCATACTTCTTCTGGCCCTGAGTGTGTAGAACACACAAGTTGTATTGAATAATGTTGAGTTTTTTTTATTGGAGGGTAATTGCCCTGTTTTTTTGTGTGTGTACTTGAGCATGGACATAATGTTCACATGTGCAGTGTGAGAGTGCGTGTGTGTGTGTGTGTGTGTATGTTCGTTCCTCAGAGAGCAGGACTGCTTTAGGGCTTTTCTGACAAATCCATTTCCTGTTCATTTAAGCTGAGAATTATGCTGAAGATAAAATCAGAACAAGATGTTACATTAAGAGAGAAAGACAACAGCTTGACTACTGAAGAGACAGCAAAGGAACTCTCTGGCTGTACTGTATTATATATACCGGTAGATTATATTATTATAGATTTTTTCTGTGTGCAGTCATACGCAAATATTGGTATAATGGTGCAGAAAAAAAGTATTTGGTCAATAACAAAAGTTTGCCTCAATACTTTGTAATGTAACCTTGGTTGGTCAAACGTTTCCTGTAGGTCTTCACCAGGTTTGCACACACTGTAGGTGGTATTTTGGCCCATTCTTCCATGCAGATCTTCTCAGGACCTCAACTTCTTTCACAGATTCTGTATTCGATTGAGGTCCAGAGACTGACTAGGCCACTCTCGAACCTTGAAATGCTTTTTTGTAGCCACTCCTTCATTACCTGGGAGGTGTGTTTGGGATCATTGTCATGCTGGAAGATCCAGCCACGTTTCATCTTCAATGCTCTCACTGATGGAAGGATGTTTTTGCCCAAAATCCCACAATAAGTTGCCCCATTCATCCTTTTCTTAATACGGATCAGCCGTCCTGTCCCCTTTGCAGAACTGCAGCCCCAGTGGCGAAAGAGTTCCATTTTGGTCTCATCTGACCACATTACATCCAGATGGTTTCTGGCAAACTTTAGACTGGCCTAGACGTGTGCTGGCCTAAGCAGGGAGACCTTTCAAGCTGCAGGATTCTAATGCATGATGACATACTGTGTTACTAATAGTACCATTTGTTACTGTGGTCCCAGCTGTCTGCAGGTCATTAAACAGTTGTAGTTTTGGGCTGTTTCCTCACAGTTCTGAAGATCATTTGAACCCCACGAGGTGAGAACTTTTATTGGTACTTCAGGTTGATTGAGATTGTCAGTGATCTATTATTGATTCCATTTTTTAATAATTGCTCCAACAGTTGATCTCTTCTCACCAAGCTGCTTCCTATTGTAGATTGGCTCATCCCAATCTTGTGCAGGTGTACAATCTTGTCTTTGGTGTCGTTAGACAGCTCTCTGGTCTTGGCCATGGTGGAGGTTGGAGTCTGACTGTTTGAAGGTGTGGACAGGTGTCTTTTATACAGATAACGAGTTCAAACAGGTGCCATTTAATACAGGTAATGAGTGGAGGATAGAAGAGCTTCTTAAAGAAGTAACAGGTCTGTGAGGGCCAGAATTCTTGCTTGTATGTAGTTGCTAAATACTTATTTTCTGCAGAATTATACAAATAAATTATTTAAAAATCAAACAATGTGATTTCCTGGTGTGTTTACATTCTGTCTCTCACAGTTGAAATGTACCTATGATGAACATTACAGACTCTCTCATCTTTTTAAGTGGGACAACTTGCAGAATCAGTGGCTGCCAAATACCTTTTTTGCCCTACTGTATTTAATTTGTGGTTATGGTCCAAGTTAGCAAGTTTCCCATTTTAAAAATGTATGCGGTATATGTGCTAGTCATCTACATGTTTTTTCCAAATCAAGATGTGCAAAAAAAGCACAGAAGACACAGCTATGATTATTACATTACTATATGGCCTGGACACAAAATTTCCATAAACATACCATTAGTAAAAGAAAAAAACAGAAGAAAGATTATAGTAAGTTTTGATCAACTTTTGGCTCCTTGGGTTGGGTGTAATACAGAATTTAGTTACGGTTATGCAGGAGTCATTGGAAATACTTATACTTAATACTCATAACTTTTCCTGTTGTTCTCAATGAGTATAAAGTGAAAGTTACAATTTGTCATTGTGAACACACCATCTCACACAGTGCACCACAGTAAATGTGACCTATTCATTTAACCCATCCCACATGCACACGTGGAGCAGGTATGTTTTGTTATGTTGCAGGGTCCAGTTCCAGTTCCCCAAACCATGACACTTCCACCTTCATACTTCACAGTTGGTGTGAGGTTCTTTTTCTTTTTTTTCTTTTTCACTTTTAGACTCATCGGTCCAAAGAACATTATTTCACAAGTCCTGGTCTTTGCCTTTCTCGCTGCCAAACTTCAGTCTGGCCTTGATGTTTCTCTTTGAGTGCAAAGGTTTCCTCCTTGCACACCTACCCTGCAAGTTAAACTTGTGCACTATTTTTCAGACAGTAGAATGGTTGATTGCAAATTCTTTTGAGATATTCCCATACCAAACTTATAAGCTGCTGCTATCTTCTTTCTAAAGACCTCAGAGAGCTCTTTTATCTCACCATGGTGTTCACTCACCCAACTGTTACACACCAAACTAAATATCTGAGGTTCAAAATGCTGAGTAACAATATTCTAACCATGTGCACCTTGTGTGTCACCTGTATGAGAGTTGAGCCATTTTAATTCGGAATAAAGGTGTCCTAATTTATTCCTCACCAGAAATCGATTTTTTTTTGTTTTAATTGTTTAGTTGTATTACTTGTAATATTACAGTATTGTAAAAATTGAGATTAATTATTATTATTATTATTATTATATTAATGTCCAAAATTTTACAAAACATGATCATACATTATGTATTTCTTTTTTTTTTTTTATTCCAAAGTAGAACGTTACTGACCGGTGAGAAGCATGAGATTTATTATAAATTCTTTGTACTGTTAAAGATTCTTATGGATTCTTTTATTTGTGTAAAATGTGTTTTGCATGTCTGAGCTGGTGTGTTAGAACAGAAAAATCTATCAAATATATGGTACTGCTACTAAGTTCAAAGTTTGATTTATACTAATATTTAACTGGCAATGATAATTAAGTTTATTAGTGTGAAAGTGTATCTTATAGGCAGACACACACACACACACACACACACACACACACAAACACACTACTTGATCCTTGGTTTATTACTGTGTGTGTTGGGGGTGGGGGTTGTGGGTCGGCATGACTGGAACTTGCTGTGGGGTCGGAAAATACCTTCCATATCTGATAACCAGGGAGGGGAAATCCCACATGCCCTCCACTTGAAACACAGAAGAGAGAGACTGAGAATGAAACTAAATTCATGTGAAGAAGGTGAACAGTGCATAAACAAGTGTGAAAGGGAAGAGGAAAGAAGGAAGGTGCAAACATTCATTCTAGGGAGGTATGATAAATAAATGGAATCTTTGCTAATAGACAAATTTCAGGTGTTAATCTGATCTCAGTCTCAGTATTTCTTTCATAGTTCAAGTTTTTTATTGTCACATCTAGTTATACTAGTACAACATACAGTGATATGCACACATTCATACAATAAAAGTCTATTAGAAAAAGAAAAAAAATAATATATGTGGTCCAAGCTATGAATATTTAGAATATTTTTTGAATATAGAAGTAATTGCATGCAGTACTTGGCTTTCTCCTCAGTATTTCAGTCCCTGAAAACTGTGACGTCTCTGCTGGACCTCCACTTTGGGGACGTCAGCGTATATCTTTTGGAGAATCCCTTCCCTAACACTAGCACCAGGATGAAAACTCATAAAGTATTAGACTCCAGGATTTTTTGATGTGGATAGGTCAGTAATGTTGTTTACTAATGTATATGTATGCCAATAATGTTTGAATTAACTATTATAACATTTGTGATATAATTCTTGCAGACTGGTAAAACCTTCTCTTCCTCCAAAAAATCTGCTGTTAATCCTACAGATAAAAAAACCAGTCCTTCCCCTAGATCACTGGATGACTTCAGATGCTTCAGCTGTTACAGTTCTGCTAGCTTAGCCCGTCACAGGAGTTGGTTCTGTCAATCCGCAGAAATGAACCATGTCCAAATGATTCCGTAAAGACACAATGAGTAAAACACAATAGCTAACATAACCAGTGTTCAATTCAGTTTATCTTTGTTTGCTGCAAAGACAGTTCCCATTCTGTCATTCCCTCCCCAGTGAATAAAGAACATCTAATAGCAGGTGTTCACAATCTCCTCCCATCTGTGCTTCCTTTCTTTGACAGGATTCTTGTCTTGTCTGAAGCATGGACTGTTCTGTCTGGTATTTTGACAAAACAAAAATGCATAAAAATTAAACTGTAAATTATTCTAAATATAGTTTGTTTATTTAGGGTAGTTTATTTAGGTTTGTATTTCAGTGTGTTTTCTATATTTTATAAAATGTATGTATTTTATTTATTTATATTATGTGTTGTATTTTATAGACAGAAGAGAAAAGCCTCACTCTCCTATACCAAAAACTGTGAATAGGAAAGGGGGTTCAACTGTACATCTGCTCTACTTGGAATTGTGGGAATTATTTAAATTTGACCAATATATTGTCTGTCTGGATATTTATGTAGCTCATCTTTCAAACCAAAGGTCACTTCACAGAATCCCAAAAATGAAAATCAGACAGGAATAAATGAAGGACAATAACAGGCAGATCAATCAGCATCGCAATGAATACTTTCCTAACAATGTTTCCTTCCAATGGTAAACTCCAGTTTGTGGGTTTGCAGTGAGTGGGAGTTATATACAGTAATATACTGAATGCTGAGAAATGACCACAGTTTGATGTACAAAAATAGGCCTTTAATCTGTCAGTGTAGTGTGGCAGGAAATCACACCGGATTACAGTCTAGATTCTTCTCTCTGTCCTCAGAGCAGGTTGTGCAAGTTGGCCTGGATTATCTTGTCCAGAGTCTTGATCTACAGACTGATCTTAGGTCAGCCTTTAAGGCCAGTTTACCCTCTGACTAGATTTAGGTCGCAGAGTTCAGGCTCTGGAGACAGTGCTGGAGTGCAATTAGTGTTTGACATGACACAGTGAGTGTTTATCTGTGAGGAGTGTGTGTGTGTGTGTCTGTGTGTGACCATAATTAGGGTTCTTGGTCAGTCAGTAAAGGCTATATTTATTTGTTGTTGTGGACACAGATTCTTGGAAAGGGTTTTCTACTCTCTCTCCCTCTTAGTCTCTCTCCATCATTCTTTCCTGTTATTTATTATGTCAGTAAATTATCCTAAAGGTTACATGTCAACATGTGTTTTAATAGCTTTAGTAGTGTTTTCCTAGTGTGTATATGTGTGTGTGTGTGTGTGTGTGTGTGAGAGAGAGAGAGAGAGAGATTTGTTATTTATCTAGCTTTGTCCATATTTTTTCTTGAGGTATGAAAAGTATTATTGTCAATCAGAATAAAATCTGTATGTAAAAGTGAGATCATGTTTACTCTGTGTGTGTGTGGGGGGGGGGGATTTCTCCATTTCAACAAAGATACCTGGATGACATTCTACTTTGCGATTGGAATTGAAAACCAGCTCCAGTTAAAAAAAATAGTGACAAGTTGACTGATATATCAGAATTTCTTTTAGCGATGTTTTTCTGACAAAACACTTGCTTTATGATAAAACCTACATCTATACTGAAAACTGTCAACTATAAAAAGTCACAGTGGAGAGAAAGAAGCAGCTTTACTTCACAATATAAGATAATAAGTGCTACTTGCAATGTCTGTAAAAGAATCTTTTTGAGTGAGCTAAACAAATATTCTCTCCCCATTGAAAAGGAAGTATTGTAATTAATTAGTGTTGCCAGTCACACAAACTTTGTATAAGTTGTTTATCAGTCGCCATTTTGTTTTTAAAGATATGTTGTTACTGGGTTGGTAACCACTCTGTCCCCATCACCTAGGACAGACGTGCCCAATTCCAATCCGGGCCAGCGACTAGAACAATTTGGTAGTTCCTTTCCTCAAACACACTCACTAAGCCTGGCAGGTGAGTTGAACCAGTTGTCTGAGCAGGGAAATTGTCCTGTACACTGGTCCCCCACATTTTCGATAATGGATGTTTTTCCTTTGCAAATGAATGAGCAAGTATATTTGTTTAATTGGGATCTCAATCAAATTTTAGCATTTGTGTGAATATTAGGAACTTTTTTCATTCTCACACCCTTGCTTTAGGCACTTTATTTTTGAAAGTTTACCATGTAACTCATTTGGGCTTCTAAGAGGTCTTTATGATGGTGTAATGCTGTAAGCAGAGCATCCAAAACCCAGGTTTTCTCTGCATTGCCTTCATTTGACACAAGCTACATTAAATATGTGTTTAGAGAACAAACTAGCAAGAGCCATAAACCATCATTTATTTTGTGTTGAGGTGATAGCAAACACATGTATGAATCTTTCTAAGCTAAACATTATTTGTTAGATATATTACATGGGTTTTAAAAAAATTATTTCTGTATTTGACTTAATTCTTAAGGACAATTATAGGTTTTGTCCAAAGTCTTAAACTCAGTTGACAAACCATAATAACATGACAGCAGCACTGAGAAGACTGTATTTATATAGGCTCATTAATGTGATAGTTAACAGGCTGTTGATCTTTGGAGTTAGATTTGTGATCTGATGCATTTTGGGTTTGTGAGTGCGTTCTCAGCTCCTATAAGTGTGTTGGCATAACTGTGGGAGTTCACTGTTCATATCAATGGCTATTCCATCTGAATCTCCCGTGGTGCCCAATAAAACCAGATTTTCTCACACACACTCTCATTCAGACTCATACACACACTTTGGCCCATATAGCCACTGCTTCTGGCAGCTGCTTGACTACTACTTTTGTCACCTGGGATACACACACACACATAAGCACACTAACTCTTTGGCCCATTTTCCAGGAGTTACAGTAACAACGCCCTACTACTGAAGCCTTATGGGATACCCGGTCAACGTATGCGTGCTCTGCTTTATTCATACAACATTTATTAAAATTTATGTAATTAATTACTTCTCTGCATAAGGATACAATCCAGAATGGCACAAAATGACAAAGAATAAAATCACATTAACTTAGACTGTAATTCATTCTCCTGTAAAATGAACTTTTTCTGAGTAATTTTATTCAGTGTGTTGCTCCATATACACTGCCAGTCAAAAATTTGGACACATGGGAAAGTGTGTCCAAACTTTTGACTGGTAGTATATACACATTATGTTTGTATTTACTCATATGCAGAACACACAGTATAATATGTGTTCCAGAAGCATTAGCACCTTAATTTACTATGGATAGTGCAGATAGACTTTTAGCTGTAAAAAGCTATAAAAAGGTGATTGCAAGCTGTGATATCTGCCAGAGGAGGTGTTGCCTAAGCTATTGCAGGGTGGCACAATAATGTTTATGCTTTTTTTTATATTTGTTCAATTTATGACATTAAATGCATCAATGTTTGCTGAAAATATTGTGCATTTTTTCCATTTCCTAGAGAGACTGTGTTTACATATTTTCCATAAAAAAATGACCAATATGTTATTTATTGAGAGGTGGCCAAACTTTTGCATAAGACTGTATTAAAGCAATAACGGCAGAGCCTTTGGAGGAAAAACAACAGCATTGCAGATACTCCACCATATTTAATGCTTGGTGTTAAGTACTGAAGTACTTATTTCTGTGGTCTTTTTATTTAAGTGCCAAACTAATTCTGAGCATTTCAAAGGGAGGACAGATTTGTATAAGTGGGCTAGGTGGAAATGTGGGCAAGGCTGTTTATTTGCGTTTGTTTATCATCTTGTTGTTTTGAGAGTCAATGTGGCATATTGGTGTTTTAGGCCATTTTGTACCAGAGCTGTAGTTCATTTCTGGATAAGCTGATGCGTTTATAAATTTGGAGCATTTTCCATTTGGTTCATCTGAATGCACCAAAATGCATACGAACCACTTGAGAACAATTACTCCACTATAGGTCAGATATGTCTGGGTGGGAAAGTAAATACGAGAAGAAGCTCCTGTTTTGTAGTAGCACAGATTTCTGTTAGAGAAACTTTAGAGCTTACATTTGACAAACAACCGTGGTGATTATCTGGGCAAAATATCCTAATTTTACCAGCAGAATGCAGGATAGACATTGAGGAAACATCTAAACTGCTAAACTGCTTCACACATTGCAAAAGCTGAAGCCTTCAGGCACGAAAAAGCGAGCTATTGAGCATGGGAAACCAAATCTGTGTTCTCTGAGCTGGACAGGTTAAAAATCTTTGCTCAGACTTGCAGAATGCACCTTTTAGTTAATTTGGATTAAGGTTTGATCACTCATGTCCAGAACCAAGACAAACCACTCTAGAGTTCAGCACTGGACAGAGGCCACCACCTCACCACTTTCTTCAGTGTAGTTGTTTTGCTTCACATCTGCCCAAATGAACCAAACCGCAGGATCAAACGCAGGTCTAAAGGCTGTAGACGTGAAAGTTCACTTATGCAGACATGTTCCCCTGTGTTTTAGAATGCTGCCAGTTTTATTTGCCCCAAAATGTAATCTAACCACATCATCATGAACATTTTCATTTTCAGTAGTTGCTAGTTGCAGTAGTAAGAAGTGAATAGCGTCAGTCTGAATTTTGTTGTTGTGTTTGTTTTTTTAATGTATCGTGACCCAGATAGATGCCTCTGTGCTGCTAGAAACTTCCGTCACCATGGTAACTCAGCGTAGGATGTGGCGAGGCGGCAGGGGCGCAGAGAGTGGGTTTCTGCCGAGTCACTTTAAAGGTGAATGCTTTAAATGTATTATACCAACTGGCAGCACACACACCTACTCTCCCCAGCTTAGCCTCATGATCTAAAGAGAAAACACTCTTTCTAAAGTGTCTCTGCAGTTCATCCTGGAGCGAATCCTCACACATCTGAGGAAGGGTCTGTTAGTGAGCAACTACTAACAGCTTAAAGACAAATTCATACTTATTTATGTGTGTGTGTGTGTGTGTGTGTGTGTGTGTGTGTGTGTGTGTGTGTGTGTACAAACCACAATTCTGGAAAAGTTTTTAAAAAAATGCAATGAAAACAAGAATGTGTGTTCAGTTTCTTGAACTTTAATTCAGCTTAAACTTGAACTTTATTCAAACTAATTTAGAATTTGACACCTGCAGCACACTCAGAAAGTTTGGAAAATAGAAATGAAAAGTGTGGAAAACAGAGTAAAAAGTGTATATAATATATAGAAGTTTGTTTTTAAACATTTCACAATAAACATTCAAGGTTTATTACACGACTGGGTGTAAACGAAGCGTCCACAAAGCTCAGTCCCTGCAAGTAAAGACGGGTCGTGACTTTTTTTGCCAAATTCACAAGAACATTTCTCAGCAGAAGATGACAAAGAATTGAGGTCTTTCACCATCTGTAATACATGACATTGTGAAAATATTCAGGTAATCCACAGGGATAAATGATCTGGAATTCATGTAAATATTTCCAAGATTCTAGAAGCATATATTTGGTACAAAGGGGACATTTAAGACCAAATTCATTTTAGAATCAATTGCTCTACAGGCACACGTTCTGTTGTTCAAATTCTATTTGTGTTTTTAGTTGGAGTTTGGTTGGAGAATTTTTACCACCAGTATGTTAAATTAAAGGTTAATCATTCTTTTATCAAACTAAATGCTTGATTATTCCTAAAGCTGGAAGTTGCTTTGGACAAAAGCATCAGCCAAATGAATAAATGTACATTTAGTAGTGCAGGTCACTGTGGGTGTGTATGTACCAGGTCACTGTGGGTGTGTGTGTACTGTATATATGTCTTTGTGTGCATTTGAGCCTGTGTGTCAGACCAACTGTCAGAATTTGTGTATTTGTGTTGAATTGTTTAGAACTTGGTGGTGGCAGCCGTGTGTGTTATTGGTGAGAGTTGTGTAATTGGGCCGTTATGTAACAGTTTGTCAGACAGCAGCAGATTGAGAGAATATTGGATGGCTGGGCCATTATTAGTTCAGCATGGACCACATCTCTCTCTCTCCCTCTCTCTCTCTCTCTCTCTCTCACACACACACACACACACACACACACACACCCCACTCTGCAGAGAAAGCATGGCTGATTGAGATCCATTTGCTGGGGGATTTTTAACAAGGCCATTTAGACAGGATCTACTGATCAATACTGACTAATCACACTTAAAGATAGTTACCTCACAAACACAAGCGGGCTAGTAATCAGCTCCCCTGTTACCTTTTGCTACCCAGACAGTTGTAGTCAATAAAGGAGCGGGTATTGAGTTGTTTTTGCAGTTGCTGTTCTCATACTGACTGCAGTGTGCAGCCTCTGTACTGTTAGAACCCTGTCCTCTTACACGCCAAGCCAACAGTCAGTCATGGGACCCCGTCAGGCCATCCGCTGGTGTTGTTGGCTGGCCAGCTCCAATTGTGTGTTCCACACTGTTGGCAGGAGTTGGCTCTCATCAATGACACTTCGGCTGATTAAGCATGTTGAATGTGTGTCAGCTGTTAAAGAAACCAAAGCTACACAAACTCAAGGCACTCTCAATAGGGCACACACAGATTACACTCATGTTCCAGTGCCAGTTCACGAAGCAGTGTTTCAGCCCTATGCTTTCAGAAAAGAGGGTACAGGTAAATGTTCCCACAAACAGACAACATGATCCACTTGTGTATGTTACTTATGTTTAAATCTTTCCTGATGTAAAGGTGTATATTTTCTCTGGGATACTAACCAGGTATGCAATAGTTAGTACCTATCAAAAGTGAACTGGTGAATCGGCAACAGGGTTTCAGGCTGAAGGCTAACTGATGTGCTTGGAGAGTGAGACCTGACTGGTCTGATCCCACAATATGCTAACGCTGGAACTGCATATTATTATTGGACATTCAGTTGCAACAACTCATGATATACCAAAAACCAATGGATTTGTTGTACAGTGTATTGTTATATATTAAGTCGCTTGCAGTTTTGCCCTGTTTTTTATGCTTACTTCTAAGGATTTATAGGTTTCTGGAATACTAACAGCAGATGACGAGAAATGATGAACTGCTAGTTCTTCCTTGTACTAGTAAATGATCTGCACGTCTGTCAACTGCTTACAAAAATTCACACACACATTCATCATCACACATAATACTTTTTGCCATTTAAAAGCACTTGAAGACATTTACATTAATACACACAACCACACACATCCTGGAGCTGTTCACTGCCACCCACCTTCATGTCACATGTTCAAAGATCTTCCCTGGTGAAGGAAAAAAGCTTCTTGACTTTCTGTTAGTTAAAGCAATGAGATGTTGAAATTGTGAAATTATTTTTACACTTAAATTAACATGTATTATGTCTGAATAGTTTCTGTGACCCATGTATGTACGTGACTCAACTCCTGCAGTTGTTAAAGGAGGTCTCTTAACTAGATCCTGCACCAGAGTGAAGTGACTGAGGGGCAATTAAATATGGCAATTATACAACTTTTCATATTTAGAAAAACGGACATTTTTTTAAATTGTGCTAGGGACAATGTAGTGACATATATAAAAATCAACAATATAATAGCCTAACAAAATAATATCAGTACCTAAATAAAATAAACTGCATGATCAAAAAACATGATCTTAAGACTGGTAACAACCACAAAAGCAAGCAAGACTGAACTGAAATGTCTCCAACATGCTAATCTGTTAAGCTCAAAGAATCAAATGGTCCTTTTATACTTCAGGACCATGAATTTGCAAAACAATAAGTATTTCCTTCTTTAAACATTCTTTAGTAGAACGACTTAGGGCTAAGGGTTGGTGCCTTGCTGCATGGCCTACTTTCTCCTGAGATTCTTCATGCTAGTTTTCAAGCTAAACACATTTCGCCACAGTAGCAAACACTAATTGTTACAAACATGCTTTTAAACTTCAGTGTGGACTTTAGAGTATAAAAGCATTGATTTTATTAGACTAAAAACATTGAAATAATTAATAATTGGTTAAATAAAAGCTGAGACACTCTATATATAGAATATATATATAGTATTGTAGTGATTTTCTGGGCTGGAAACTCGCCAGGGAACAAGATGGAGGCTGACACAAGAAATCTTCAATCAGTTTTGGAATGTTGTCCCAATTGCTTTATTGCGCTCTTACAAGAACATCTCAAGCAATGGTGAGCCCCCACTGGTTTAGTGCACAAAGAGCAGTTCAGCATCAGAACACCACTAACTGTGCCTTTAAACTCAACACAAAATACCCCAAACTAACCAAATTAACCTCAACACACAACAAATTCCCCTGCACAATAACACAAGAACCCCACAAAACAGTCCCAAACACACACAACCAGTCCCCTCCCAGCATGCTTTGCGTCTGAGAGCGCTTGTGCAACCTCAGCTCTGTCACAGTATTTTGCTATACAGTGTAATCCTTTTGGTTTCTTCTGGTTATTGTCTCTTTAAATCAATGTAGCAGTTTTTAAAGGCCTGTTCTGCTAGTTAATCATGTGTCACAGTAAAACATCCAGTATATTTGCTATATTATTTTGGTGAATACATTTTTTTAATTCACATTGCTTGCCAGGATGGGACATTAAAATCTATGTATTAGACCTAATCACAGAGATTAGTTTGATCCAAAGTGTTCCAAGTTTTTTGCATCCTGCAGTCTATTTCTCCTGCTCAACTAGCTCCTAGTATTTTGTTCACCTGACTGTTGAAGAAAATCTGCAGTTTTTCTCTACCTCTTCTGTTTCTCTATACTATTGTGGTAAAAAGCATCTGAAACATCTCAAAGGCTTTGGCACTCCACAAAATATTCTTCCATATATTGGGTTGATACAGAATGTATGGGTTACCTCACATAGCATGATAGATACTTGTCAGTTGTCTGCAATGCCAGTTTGTGAGAGCAGAGTAAATGCAGATTTACCTCCAATATGGGGTTTTATATAGGATTATTTTTCACAAAGATTGATCCTTGCTTGTTTTGAGAACTACATAAAAAATCCTCATTGCTAACAGCCAAGTAGTAATCACTAGAAGATCTTACCACTCTGTTAGCGCAAGCCCTGCTATTTCCTGCCATCTGTACTGGCTGGAAGATGGTGTCAGCAATCGCTGCAATCTGTCCACGTACGTTCCTTATATGCTCACTTACACTTCACCAGTGCTGGGACATGTCATGTGTGATGCTTGAGCATTATTGTGCATGTAGTTGGCATTGTTGTGCAGGTGTAGATAAAATTACGTACACAGTTACACACATGCTAATACATAGGGCTGCAGATAGCAGCTCACAGTTTTTAAAAATGACAGATAACTGTGGATACAGGAGAGAAAGGAAGGAAGAAAGGGAAGGATGATAAACTAAGCAAGATGTTGCTAGCACCCCTAAGGCCATTGGGATGGGCTTTGTTAACACACTCATATAGTTAGCAACGAATGTGAGATAGAGAGAAGCTGCTAATTGACATGTTTCCTCTCTTGTGTGTGTGTGTGTGTGTGTGTGTGTGTGTGTGTGTGTGTGTGTGTGTGTGTGTGTGTGTGTGTGTGTGT
>JBBIGC010060076.1:0-11060 GCA_037576955.1 Lepidarchus adonis | reverse complement strand
TGAGAAAGTGGAGTTATTCACATGACCTGTCTGTGGTGTTAATGTTCTGGCTGATTGGTGTGTAGACTGTGAGAAAGCAGGTCGACTGCGTTACCTCTGCTGCGGAGCCGAAGGTCAATTTCTGCAGAGTCGTTCCCTGATCTGGACGCGGCCACACACTGGTAGTGGGAGTGTTTAGTCAGAGGCTCCTCCCTCACCCAGCTGCTTACCAGCACAGCATCATGGGTAAGGGCGTGTCTATACTCATTGACTGGCGTGTTGAGGCTCCACCCGTTCAGGTACCAGTGAATGTTAAGGTCAGTGGGACCTGAGGAACAAATGGCACTTACCGTAAAATAACCCAACACACACGCCAGCACAGCAAACTCACACGCCGGTGCCGTCCCAACAAAACCAGCCACACACTCATTCCGCCCAGTCGGGTCTGCGGGTTTAGTCAAAGCCGTGCTTTAAAGAAGAGCCAAGACTTATAAACACACACACACACACCATGTATGTAGTTCTCTATATATCAGTGTCTATATTTGATTAATTTGATCTATTCTTTTAGAAATACACCTTTATTTTACTTCACTTTTAGCTACTGGAGCTACTGTAATTCCTCTCCAGGGATTAAATAAAGTTTCTTATACTGATGCTGTGGTGTAGTTTGAATAATCACTGCTCCTTATGAACCATAAGAATAAAATATATTAAAATTAAAACAATTTATTTGAAATTAAAATAACATTCTTGTTTAAGTTTGGAATACACCTGTGTAATAATTTGGGAAATAAGGATCTCTCTCTCTCTCTCTCTCTCTCTCTCTCTCTCGGCAGAACCCATACGGACAGAACCATGCTCCACCGACCTGAGGGCCACCTGTACACAAGAAACTCAAACAGCATTTTATTACTACTTTTATTTGACATTTATTTGTATTTTGTCTATTATTACTATCCGGAGTCGATGGGTTCCTCCCAAGGTTACTTCCTACAGTTTAGGGAGAACTTCCTCACCTCTGTCGCCTTTAGCCTCACTAGGGGCCCGGACCCCATTTCTGTAAAACTCCTAAAAAATAAAAAACAAGCAGAGGGGCCAAATCGGTCTGAGGGCCGACGTCCAGCACAGTTTAGACGTTTCCTTCCTCAAACGCACTCACTACACCTGCTGATGAACAGGTGAGTTAAAACAGGTGTGTTTGATGAGGGAAATCATCTGGACGCTGAAGTAGATATGGATATAAACAGTCCTGCTTTTCAATACATTCCCAATAAAGATCAGAAACCATCTCTTTTTTCATTGTAGTAAATGTACAATATTAAAAAAAAATTAAATATTTCACTTGCATGTAATAAAGAATTGAACAACAGATTTAGATTCAAAATTTATTGAAGCTCCCTAGAATTTCAAGAAAAAAGTATGTACAGTTTTCCATAAGTACTTCTATTTACACTGTACAGCTTCATATGGACAATGACAAATATATACACTGGACCCACAGTGTCATTCAGTCTGATCGTCAACAGATGGGTTGTGTTTTTTGTTTTTTTTTCTCTTTTCTTTTTACTCAGACAATTCTTCCCAACAGTGTGTTCAGTCCATTATCACAGAAATAAAGTCGGATTTGCCAGTTGTGACCAAAATAACAACACTAGTTATAATAAAAACATTGAAGAATTGCGAGCGGCAAACTTTGAAATCTTTGAGAAAAAGCTTCTTCCAAAAAAAGAACTACAAATTAAATAAATTATCAGTAACTGTGATGTGCAGGGTCCTAAAGAAGCTGAACACCCCGCCCCCCAATATTGGTACCGACATGTCAGACAGAGATACTGCATCCACACGTGGAGGAGTGTTTGTAGAAGATCTGGCAACATGCATCACTCTCAAATACACAAGCAACAGTCTCAGTTCTCCACAATGTTCCTCAGCTTCTCGGACTTCAGCCATTCTTTCATACAGGAGAACAAGGCCAAGCAGACCTGCAGGAAAAATCAGCCATCTACCACATCATCAAATACTGGACCTTAAATTCCAAAACTTCTCCTAAGGTGAAAGAGGAAGACTGAGGAGGAGGAGCCTTTACTTTGTGGAGCACTGAGACCAGAAGAAAAAAAAATTATGGGAGCGAGAGAGAGAGCAGAGAGAATGAGAGAGAGAGAAAAATTAAGAGGGTGAGGACAGAGAAAAGAAGGAAAGTGAGAAAAGAGTGAGTGAAAAAGAAGGGTCATCAATAAAGGACAAAAGAAAGGATGGAGAAGGAGAAGAAAGAGAAGGAGCATCATGGGGAGATGGAAGAGAAAGAGAGGGAGGACATGCAAAACAGGCACATAGCAAGCACGAGAGGAAGAGAAGAGGCAGGAGAAGAAAAGAATAAAAGACAGAGCGCGAATGAAAGAGTAAGGCAAGGCCGGAGGTCAGAGGTACCACTCACCCAGGGCCAGGCAGTAGAGCAGGAAGGCCTGGTGGGAGTGGATGCCCCAGGACTGCTGATGCAGCAGTGGGGGGAGGAGCCTTGCCCCACCACCAACAACCCCCCACAGTGAGGAGGAGGAGGAAGAAGAAGAGGAGGAGGTAGAGCGAGAGACAGAGGTGCCACCTCCAGAGTGGACAGAGGAGCAAACTGTGCAGGGAAACGGAGGTGTGTAAAAGTGTGCTGAGGATCATGGCAAAGAAGGAAATTCAGAACTCTCACACACAGAGGCAGATTTGGTGGGGTTGGGGGTGAAGACGTGATGTCTACAGAGCACAAACCTATGAACATCCTAACAGCTATTTTATACACTTAAATAATTAGAACTTTTAAAAATCTAAACTGTATAGCTTCTCTTTCCTTAAAAAACACCAAAAAAAAAGCAGGTGGCATGGGACACATTAAATAATTTTTCCAAGGACGTCATCTCCTGCGTACACATAAGCGAATAAGACCACAGGGCGATAAGAACCGAACCCCTTAGACCGAGAGTCGTGATCCAACTCCAGTTTCACAGAACACAAGTAATGGTTGGCGCTCACAGTGTCAAAGATAAAAGGTAAAGGTGTGTGTACAGTGCACCCCAACCCCACTCCCATGCCCACACTATTCAACTATAATTCCAATACCGACAGTGCAGCTTGATTTTGCTTCAGTCCCACCATTATGGATTGGAATCATCATCAACTTCATCTCCGTTTGAGTGGACGCTTCAGCTTGCATCGTCCTCTTAGGCCTCTTATCTATATCCAACCAGACTGAGACGGCACTGAGCAGGGCTGCCCTCTATCTATGAACATGTATATTTTGGCGATGTATGATTTACGTCCCTGAGAGTAGTACACAAGGTTGTTGGACAAATCGACTCTTGCCACTCCGATCCAGGGCAGAATGTGGAGGACAGGAAAAAGAAAGAGTGAAAAATGTCCCCCGCTACATCTACCCTCCCCCCCTGACCCGCACACCAAATCCGAAAACAATACAAAATATTCTTGCTCCAATTTGGAAAACATCTGCCTAACTTACCAATTTGGTAAACAATGTTTCCAATCTGGAAGTGGATTTTTTTGGCTTGCTGAGCTACCCATACCAGCCATTTTTGCTCCCCTGCCCACCACCCCACTAGCAGGTCAAAGAGCAAGCAAGACCAATCTCTCCAAAGGCTTGTGTGGTTTCAGTGGCGGATGTCGACAGTTGCTGCTCTCTCCTCACTGTTACTTTCTCAATATGGCACATCCGCATCTGCATACTCGATGGGCTGCGATTCGCAGTCGACGTCGAAAGGCCGCTGTTTGGAAGGGCTGTTGTCTGCCTCGTCATAGCTGTGCGATGGTATCTTGCCGTTTCCGCACTCTGGTTCCGTTTCATAGCCGGTGTCTCGGAGAGCCCGGAGCTGCTGCTGCGCCCCATTCTGCTGCAGCTGTTCGGTAAGATCTGGCTTCTCCGCCACGGTCTCCATCAGACCCGCTTCGCAGGCAATATACTCGGGTTGCGGCTTTTTGGGTGAGCCAAGCAGAGCGATGCGGAGGCGGAGGCATGGGGCCGGAAGGTACTGCATATAGCAGTTGTATGACAGTGCGCACAAGAAGAGGAGGAAGAAGAGCAGAAAGAGGGAAAGCAGAGCGCTGCTGTTGTCGTACTGGAGGTATTTGGCCGAGGGGTCCAGGGTGTCTGGGCGGGGGTGCGTGTCGCTGGATTCAGGGGGGATGGAGAGTTTAGGCTGAGGCTTGGCACTGTTGATGTTGCTGGTAGTGGTCGTGCCGATGGCCGGGGGGGTTAGTGGGGATGCCTCCGTGGACGTTAGTAGAGGGGGTCCTGCAATGTTACTGTTACTATTACCTTTATCGCCTTTGGATGCTGTGGGGGTGGAGCGCACCGTGGGTGCATCTGGATAAGACTCTTCGATGATATCTGCTGAGGACAGAACACGACTGGATGACGACGACGAGCTCTGTGGAAGGTCCAGCTGTAGGTCATATCCAGCCACAAGGTGGGTGAAGTTCTTGCCAGCCGCTTCCTCGACTGACCAGCACTCGTAGCGGCCCTGGTCCTCTGGAGCCACGCTGTAGATGAGCAGACTGTCCTCCAACAGCAGGAAGCGAGCTGCCTCCGTTAGGACACTGCCATTTACCTTCCATAGCACTTGGGCCAAGTTCGAGCGCACCATGCATTGGAGCTCTGCTGAGCTGTCTGGTTTTACCACCACCTGCTGGTAGCTCCCTGCCATGCGTGGCCTCACTACGAGAAAGGGGAGAAGACGGAGAGGGTTATAAGAAGAAATGGGGCACCAGGTCCACAGGTTATTTTATCTACAACCAGGTCTGCACCAGAATGGCATATGACCTAGAACCTTAGTCAAGGGTCTATCAGTGGTGCCTGGACCAGGACTTGAAACTGTGCCCTTGTAATTGGCAGGTCAAAGTCCTAACCACTATGATCCACTATGACCTCCACTAACAGATCCAAAATGTTCACCCTGCTTTCACACACCAACTCAGAATGGAGAACAGCAGAGAAGAATAAAAAGAAAAACCCATAACCCATTTCAAATACAAAAAACCCAACACATTTTATGAATGTGAAACAACTTGTTTCATCATAACTACATAGCTGAATTTTAGTGCTCTACAGTTTTCGCCTGTAGTCTATTAAAAACATTACGAACCCAATCCTGCGGTGGGTGCCACGTTACCTGAACTGCACTTGCTGCTGATTAGCTAAGTGCATTATTGTGCTGCTGATTCACATCACCTACTCATCATAGTGCCTCCGGTCTGCAGAGGCAATGCACAGAACAGCTGTTTACAGAACTCACCTGAAGGACATGTGCCTGCATCTCCACGCAGGTTCTGAAGTAACTTCCTGTCAAGAAAACAAAACAAAAAACATCAATAATTATGTTCCTGCACAACAGGCTTCAGTCTGGGGCATTAAACATAAAAACAGAATCAGAGTGTTTGCTAATGCTTTCAGTACCGTGTGTGTGTGTGAGTGTGAGTGTGAGTGTGAAAGTGAGAGAGAGACACAGAGAGAGAGAGACACAGAGAGAGAGAGAAAGAGAGACTGTCACTGTATGAGTATTCACAGCAAAGTCGGGCCTAGATACGAAAATACACCAAGCAGCCATAACATTAAGACCACCTGCCTAATGCAGTCTTCACGTGCTAAGGGAAAGTTCAAGTTCAGATTTTTATTCTTCACATACACAATCATACAATCATCACAAGTACAATAGGCAGTGAAATGATTTGTTAGAGGAAAAAAGTAAAACGGCAACATTGGGGGTAGATGGGAGATTAAAAAAGCCTCCCTACCTCTGCTCATTCGGGAGGAAAAAAACACACCCTTTTTAAAGCCTGTTTAAAGCAGGGGGACGGGTAAGGGGAGTGGACCGGACAGAACCAGGATGTGACTCCTCCTGCAGGCTGTGGACGATAGCCGCGCCCAGGGAACATCTCCTTCCTGCTTCCCAGGGAAGGGAGCGTTTTGAGGGATCAGGGTGTGTTGTGTGTGTGCAGTCCATGTGCGTGTGCGTGTGTGTGTCCTTGGAGGGGGGTAGGGTAGAAAGAGGAGTTCTCAGTGCCTCGTTTTGTCATTTGTCATGACTTCAGCGCTCAGCTCAGGGGCAGCGCCGGAGCGGGGGGGGTCAGCCGAATGAGAGATACAAGTTGGGTCGGATAAAATGCATTTTCCATTTTTAATCCTTAATAGTCCGTCACTGGTTTCTGGTTCCGTTCGTCTTGCAAAGTGGCAAGTTTCACCAAGACGGAATCAGTTTCACTGTGCAGAGTCACAGTACAGTTTGTGTGATCACCGCTCTGCCCACCTCAGTAATTATTCCGGTCAGATTTTGGGGCATCTTTTCGTCAGCTGAACCGCTTTTTCCAGTCGTTGATCCCAGATCCCAGTCTAATCCAAACAACAGTATTTCTGTCAACGGAGATCCTCCAGATAAGATTAATTCCACATCCTCGATGGACCCCGCAGATCGGCAAACCAGCCGGCACTCCCAGCTGACCGGTGTGCGCCGTGCAGACAGTCCAGCAGGACAATCAGTTTCCCCCGAACCAAGAGTGTCTATCGCATTTATAGACCAGTCGATCAAATCCATTTCAATCCATGGTTTCAGACAGACAGACAGACAGACAGACAGACAGACAGGCAGTGAGAGCCTCTGAGCACGAGACAGCATCAAGAAGGCTGAGCTGGGAGAGGAAAAAAGTGCGATCGCCTCCCTCGAGAGCCAGAAAAGAACAGATGAAGCTCTTCTTTTGTAAATTGGAAATGACACATGCGTTGTGTTGTGGCAGTGAAGTGAAACATGGCGGCGCAGGAGCTCATCCTGAGGTAAAACAGTTTTAGATCCTAATTCATCTGCTACTGCTGGAAGAGGAGCATTAACGCCACAACAACAGGCTACAAATGATCCGGCACAGGAGCCTGTTGTCCATACCTGGATAATTGAGAGGCATTAACTACTGCACACCTGGAAGACCTGCTGACCTGCTGACCTGCCCCTTACATTCCTGCTTCCAGCACATCAACTTCAAGAACTGCCAACAAAACTAGATAGCAGTGGTGTTAATGTTATGGCTGATCGGTGTATGAAGATTACAGCTTCCCCTCATTTAAAGGAAGAACCAGCTCTTGGTTCCAGGAGCAGGAGAAGTTGAGAAAGTCTCCTGTGTACGTGCGACAGCCTCAGTCCCAACATGTGTAGGTGAATCAACGCGCCACTTACCGGTGCTGTGCATTATCTCCATTATGGAAAATATTCACACAGGAGGTGCTGTGCGTGTCCCAGGCGCAGAAAGGGTCCCGAGCAAGAATACAGTCTTCACAAGTCAGGTATTTGTCACAAAACGCAGTGGGGGACTGGACCACGCCAGAGTCGGAGCCAGCGTACAGGAATCTGGCCTGTGGAGAAACAACACACAAATTAAAAACAATTTTACTTCAAAACTGTGGCTTCTCAATACACAGGAAACACCCCAGGAGGCACTGATGTCATCGGTCTGAACTTGGCTGGACCAAGGCTGTTGGGTTCAGACATGGGGGTGGGTCAATACATATGAATTTTGTTCATTGTTTCATACTTAGTATCTTCTTTTACAGCTGTTGATCAATGATATAACAGATGGGAGAAAAATATCAAGACAGTGTAGTATTGCAATATTTGAATATTTACTTTATTGAATTAATTCTTCTTCCAAACCATTTATCCAGTTCAGGACCTGCGGAAGCTGGAGCCGATCCCAGCTGACTATGGGCATGAGGCAGCGTTCGCCCTGGACAGACACACACCCACCCATCAATGGCATTTACTTTCAGTGTTCAAAGAGCACAGATCAACATAATTACAAAGAGAGTAACCAATCAACCAACCAATCAACTAACTGACCAACCACACCATCAACCAACCCTGCCAACCAATCAATAAACCGACCAACAACACCATCAACCAGCCCCACCAAACAATCAACCAACCAAACAATCAACCAACAATCAATCAAGCAACCAACCCATCAACCTCTCAACCAACCAACCCATCAACCAACCCATCAATCTATTAACCAACCCATCAACCAATCAACCAACCAACCAACCAAATCAACTAACTGACCAACCACACCATCAACCAACCCTGCCAACCATTCAATAAACCGACCAACAACACCATTAACCAGCCCCACCAAACAATCAACCAACCAAACAATCAATCAAGCAACCAACCGACCAACCTATCAAACAACCAACCAACTGACCAACCACACCAAACAATAAACCACACCATCAACCAACCCATCAACCTCTCAACCAACCAACCCATCAACCTCTCAACCAACCAACCCATCAACCTCTCAACCAACCAACCCATCAACCTCTCAACCAACACAATCAACCAACCACCCCATCACCTCAATCAACAAACCCATCAACAAACCCATCAACCAACCCATCAAACTGATCTATTAATAAATTATCCCAGTAGAAATAAAAACATTGGTGTTTATATTAATGCCCCCTTTGCCCGTGGTGGCTGCCACTTGCCCATTCCTGGTTGTTCACTTTAAACCAATGGCTTAATTAATTTCTCTGGCCTCCAACTGTACACGTGGTGGGAGAAGTGTGAAGCTTTCTTTGTAAACCTGGGAGCTACCAGATCTCATCAGACCTTCTTCTGAACCATGTCTGCTCTGTATGTGCACAAGTTCACGGAAAGAACGTTCTTGGGTTAGAGTGTGTATCTGCATGTTCACAAGAACATCTGTTCCTTAAAAAAATAACCCACACGTTGGGGAGTGCTGAACATGAATCATCTCTTTTATGTTTTTAGTTTTTCTTGGTGGGGCTGTCTGTCTATAGAGCCTGTCTGTCTCCACAGCTGGAAACTTCCCTTTTCCTCAACAGCTGAGGACACATGACTGGAGCTCTGGAGTCGCTTGTTCTCACACATGCACCATGGTGACTGTTAGTCTTTTTTTTTTTTTTTAATTTTAAAATGTACAGTGCTGTGAAAGTGCCCTGATTTCTTATGTGCATAGGTCACACTTACATGTTTCAGATCACTAAACAAATATGAACATTAGTAGCAGTTTTTAAACAAGGATTTAATTTATTAAGGAGGAAAAGCTATTCAGACCTTCCTGCCATTATGTCAGTGCTTCTCGAATATTTTCTGTTAAAAAAACAAAAAACATTTCGCACCCTCCACCTCCTCTCCCCAACGACTAGAAATAGTATCATTTGTCCATAAAAAAATATGATTATATTATATTTAAAAATTATTTTACAATTATATTGTGTTATAAAATTATTATAAGTACATCTCTGCATAACATTATATCCTTATTAACATTAAAAAAATTAAAAAGAAAGAAATATAGATTAACTGAAAACAAAGAATAACTTTATTATCATTGTTTTTAGTCTGTAACAGAAAATATTTAAAAGTGCATGTAGTTTCATCATATTTCCTCTGGGAGATTTATTTGTCTCATTATCTCCAGCTCTCCGCCTTTCTTTTCCTTTTTTCTTGAGGGTTTAATTTACTGCACTTCATATATTCGGCTCTGTGCTGTGTGTGTGTGTGTGCGTGTGTGCACATGCTCGGTGCAAAAAAACCCTGCCACCTACAGTAGTGGATGTGCAACTACACTTTATTCTAGTACGGCAAAAAAAGCATGTTCCCCGGGGTCACGTGTGCCCCCCTGGCATCGTACTGTGCCCCCAGAGGGGGGAGTGCCCCACTATTTGAGAAGGACTGAATTATGTGAGAAATTAACTTTAGTAGTTTTAATAATTTAATGCTTTAATCTGCTTTAATGCTTAGAGAACAGAAGAGAGGGTTTAAAATCTCGTACCCCGTGTGCCGACAGCAGTAGAGTCTTTATTGCTTCCTGGTTCTTCAGGAGCTGGATCTCCTCCACCGTGTGCACTCCTCCTTCATACACCACTGATTTATGCAGAACTCCTTTATCTGATCACAACAACAAGACAGGTCAGGTTCTTTCCCACCCAAAAAATAAAATTCCCATTAAAGCTGGAAAGTGAGCTCACACGCACCAGTGCCAGTGAATATGACATCATACACATTGTTATCGAGGGCGAGGACTCGCTCTACAGCGATCTGTGTGTAATTAACGTCTTTGGCGATGAGGCGGGGTCCGTTCCCGATGGGGAGCACGGGGTCGGCCAGCAGCGGGTGGTCCTTCACAAACTGCAGGGTTTTATCAGGCAGCAGCAGGGAGCTGTTGATGTTCTGATGGCGATTGTGGTTGTTGATGCACTGGGGAAAAGAGAAAGAGAAAGTAGGTGAGATGTGCTACAGCACAAAGAGGGTTTTTCATTCAAGGTGAAAGGAGAAAAGATTAAATCAATGAAAGGATTAACGATAAGGAGAATCATCACGAAGGGACTTTTCCTGGAGTCATTTAAAACAGTGGTTTTGTTAGACGTATGCGTCTAAGCCACTAGGGGGCAAAATGCAAATGAAGTACTGTGCAGTGCAGGAAGTGTATACACACCGCTCCGGGTCGAGGCGTAGGCGTGATGCCGTTGAATCGGACCCATTTAGTGTGAGACTGTTCCACTGTGGCTTTCTGCATGTACTTGCCCTTCGAGAACACCTCGTCCACCGAGGTCATATTATACGCACACACAGCAGAGAGTCCCACATTAGTCCTGAGAGAGAGAGAGAGGAGAGAGGAGAGAGAGAGAGAGAGAGAGAGAGAGAGAGAGAGAGAGAGACAGAGACAGACATCCCCTCCTCCTTTTATTCAAATCTAGTCTCACAGCCCCAAAGCCAGTTCCTGTTCAGATCGTGACACTGATCGCGGCTCCACTTTTATGTGGGTGATGAATGACTCTGATCACAAACTTAAACTTAAAGGTGGTTCTACTTCCTTGAATCACGTCTGGTAGGTACTAACTACTGCAGACCTGGAACCCTCCCACAAGACCTGCTGATCTGGACATGCTGTCGCTACCGTGCCGTGCAAAAAACTACATTTATTTATTTTTAATTCGATCTCAATCCGTAGCATCCAAGTGTGTTAGAGACTCAACTTTGCCGCTATTCTGGATGAAAGTCATGGCAGAAAAC
>JBBIGC010060067.1:0-11060 GCA_037576955.1 Lepidarchus adonis | reverse complement strand
CACACACACACACACACACACACACACACACACACACACACACACACACACACACACACACACAGAGACAGAGAAAAGCTTGCCTAAAATATATACAGTAATATTTGCTACAAATTAGTCACAATTAAATTTGATAAATGAAAAACATTTAGATGAAAAATTAGTCATTCATATAATAATAATAAAATAAACATGGTACCACTTTGCAATAAAATAATCCTTACAAATATTTTATTAATGGTTTATAATTAGTTTATAAATAGGTAATTATTGCATTATTAAAGCCTTAAAATGCATTATAAAGCGATTATAACAGATGTATATAAGGCCAATGGTGGTGACTTGGGTGGATATTTGGTGGGGCTTATGGACTATACCATATATTCAAAGAGCTTGCTTATTGTAAGAGGTTGGGATTTGGGTGTAATCTGTGCAGCACAGCATGCCTATATGTGTTACAACTACTTATTAATGCTTTGTAAAACATGTATAACCTAATTAGTAAACATTCATATTACACCATTTTGAAACATTTCACAATAAGCAGTTGAACTGGTAACAGATGAGGAGCTCAGAAGCCTCCACCATTGCTCACCACTCTGTGTCACTATCAAAAATAAATATTATATTGAAAAAATTCAGGAAATTTCAGGGAAAACTTTGGTCCGTGAAGGGTATGACCAGAAACCCCTGCTATTGTGCAAGACCTTTGAGCCCTCATTAGGAATGGCAAGAGAAACCCGTCTGCTACAATGGTTAAAATTGCCACATGGGCCTTGAATTTGGTAAATCATTTTTAATTAAGAAATGCAACCTGAAAAATCGTCTGTAAAGCTGAAACACGGTTCTCTGGGCCCAAGCTTCACTCAGATGTCTTGAAAGGCAGTGGGGAAAAAACTCAAACTTTATGATCTACATGAAAAGCATCCATTTTGGGCTGAGTCTGTTATTTCTTTAGGTCATACATTTGTAGTTACATGTTCAAAATGTTAACATAGCATTTGAATTCAGTCCATATCCTTTTACATTAAACATCATTTTATTTTTTAATAGACAGAGCAAAGTATAACAGTGCAAGACAACGATAGCAAAAATACAGAATTCAGGTAGAAGGTTTTTGGAAGAGGGATTCTCCCAGATGGGGGATCCCCAAGGATGAGTTTAGAAAGGTAAAGCATAGAGTCTCATGTCACACGTGCCTTGAAAACCCTGAGTACGCCCTGGCAGTGGCCACCAAGGGTTTTATACCATTTTAAGGTCAGAGAGGAGTGCAGCTAAACAGCATAGAAAGGTGCTTAGTAAGAGAAATACAGAGATTCAGAAGAACTGAAGATTGAGGGCTGAGCCAATAATAAAATGGTGGAAGTAAAAGAAAGGAACACTGTTAGGTAGAGGTGAGAAAGAAGTTAAGACATGCACCTGGAGGTAGGGAAGTTTTACCAGATTGCTGGGCAACTGTGGTGCAAGTAGTAAAGGAGAAAGCCAGGAAGATAATTGGTGTGACATCTGGACACAAGAATGAAGATAAGGAAACCTGGTGGTGGAAGGATGACATGCTGGAGAGCATACAGAGGAAGAGGTTGGCAAAGAAGAAGTTGGATAGATGTCAGAGAGATGAAAGTAGATTGAAATACAGGGAGATGAGGCTCAAGACAAAGAAAGAGGTGGTAAAGGCTAAAGATAATGTGTATGTTTAAGTATATTAGAGGTTGAACACTAAGGAATGTGAAAAGGATCTATACTGACCTCTAGACAGAAGGGTTGACCTGGGAAAGGTAAGGGTGATAAAGGATAGTGATCGGAAGAAGGAAGGAGTACTTCGAAGGGCTGATGAATGAAGAGAGAGAAGGTTGGATGATGTGGAAATACTGAGTGGAAATAGTGGAGGTATGATTTAGAGAGGAATGAATGAATGTGAGTAGGTCTAAGACTGAATACATAGTAGAGTGTGTATTAAAGGGAGGACGGTGGTGTGGTTAGGACAGGGAGTAGGAGTGGCAGGTGGAGGAGTTTAAATACTTGGGTTCAGAGTAACAGGGAAGGCAGAAGAGAATACAGGCAGGATGGAGTGAATGGAGAAGAGTGGCAGGAGTGATATGTCACAAACTGGTACCAGCAAGGGTGAAAGGGGGATTATTATGTGGGTTGCAGAGGTGGAGGTGGCAGAGTTAAAGAAGATTTTTGCTGGATAAGACAAGGAAGGACAGGAATAGATTAGAGGAAAATCCCAGGTTAAATGGTTTGGAGACAAAGAGAAAGAGGAGAGAGGCTGAGTATTTCGAGAAAAATATGGAGAGGAATGGATCAGTTAGGAAAGAGGAAAAGAAGAAAGCTAGAGAGGAGGTTTTTGGATGTGTTGAGAGAGGATGCAGAGGAAATGGAAACAGAGGATCCTCTGTGGCGACCCCCAATGGAAGCAACAAAGAAGATTTCTTTTGGATTTTAAAATTTTTATTATTAATTCTAGTTCAATAGGTTTGGCTACAGCACAGCCCTCTTATGAGGAGAGCACACATTTATTCTTTTAGGTTTTCCAGGTCTTGGAAATTGTCCTATTTAGAGATAAATGTTTTAGAAAAACAATAGCCAAAAATTATATTTGTAATATACTTCAATATATGGATGTTCTTGACGAACTTTGGGCAACAGTGTAGCTACAGTATAATGCAATTGCATTTTTAATATTCTGTTTATAATAGACACAGGCCAATAGCTTTGACCTCTCCACTAAGGGCAATACATTATTTCTTCTTTTCCTTGTTGCTTTGTCACAGTCATAATATATATCTGTAGCATTTATTAACAGCTTTACCTGTTTGGAGAAGGACACTCACTGCCCAACTCAAAGACTGTAATGTGTTTACACAGTTGAATGTACTTACAACAAACTTACAACAAATATGTACAACTTTGAAGGAGGACATTCACTCCCTTAATAAATTCAATAAATAAATATGACCTATTTTAGTGTGTTTTATTGTTGTTTATGGACCAATACTTTATTTTTTAGGTTATTGTTTATTGATGTTTGAGGTGATTCTAGTATATACAGTGTTATGCAAAATTTATGCACCCCTTGATAACAGATTTTGGTGATTTTGTAATTGAAAAGAAAAAAAAAGTATTTCTAGAACATGGGGGAAAAATTTGATTCATAGTTACCTAGGAAGGCATTCTGTTAGATGAAAACTGAAATGAAGTGCTTTTGAATACCACAAGCACATGCAATTTTAAGAAAATGTATAAATTAAATTTAATTGTTTAATGTGTTTTACTCACACTCACTTCTGTCCTGAGCACCAAAGGTTCTCCACAAGGGGGCACTCTTTAAATCTCACTATGAAAGGTAATGAGGTAAAAGAGCAGAAACTAAGCTAAACATTCTGCACTGGATTTTACTCATTGTGGTATATTTTATGCAAAAACTAGATTAAATGTGACCAATGCTAACAATGTCCTTTAATTATATTCACCATTAACACTAGATCAAGCTTGTAGTGTTGCATGGATTTTACAGGTTGACCTGTGGGTCTGATGTGACAGCTCATAAACAAACAATAAAAACAAATAACTATTTTATTTGTGATCCCCCCCAGGCTGGTTGGCTCTCATAATACATTGGGTTGGTGTGGGTGAGAAAAGACCTGAACATTGCATCATTGTTTTTAAGTGTGAGTGGAGTACTGCCTCCGCTTTTGGGAAAAGTTGTAGTGTTCTGTGGGATCAGCTGTTATGGGATCTTCTTTTTTAGGTTCCAGAAATAAAGAAAAGAGGGTATATGCTTATAGGCAAATGCCTCACCTAACAAATCATTTAAGGTAATATTTTCTGTAAAAACCCAATTTTTTCTCTTTAAATCTTGATTTGTGTCCACCCCGTCAGACACAAGAGAGCTTGCTATTTTAATAGCCTGTTTGTTGATAAAAATATCACTGCTTGAAAGGATATTTACCCTGTATTACCTTTACTTACACTCACCTGAGTGCTCGTCTTCATTATATTATTTATATACATTTTCATACTGCTACATTTCTTTCACAATGCTGTATGCATACATTCTTATTAGATTTTAATAAAAGTGTTCTTTCTCACTTTAAGTCTCGCACTGTGGTTTATGCTGGAAAAAGCATTTTTCCTCACAAACAGCAGAGGGGGAAAGAGCACCACATTATAGATGTTATATTTTCCTCTCTGTGTGGGAGGGAATTATCAGCTCTAGTCCTGGAGAGCCGGTGTTCAGCACAGTTTGGTAATTTAGCGAGTGGGTTTGAGGTTGGAAGATACCAAACTGTGCTGGGACATCAGTCCTCCAAGACTGAAGCGGTAGATCAGAGGGAAATCTAAACAGACAGGCTTGCAAACCACAAAACCAGAAACAGCATTATATATGTTCCACATATCAAACATTTGGTAAGTTTAATCTTCTCTATGCCTAAAAGGCCCAAAAACCTGTTAGACATAATAGACATCCCAAATAAACATCCCAAAATAATCCTAAGAACAGTAGATATTGGAGGAGCATTTTCTTATGCTCATGAAACTTAAATTCCAAATAGTTCTTGTCAAACTCTTGAACATGTTTGAAAAGAACCACAGAAATATAAAAAGTCTACAACCTATGTTTATAAAGTCTACTCAATAATAAACATTTTTTCATTTTGAAATTTCACCAATTCATTAACCTATGTCACTAATTACTCAGAAATTGTAAATTAAAGCAATTCTTTAGTTTTGAAGGCCCATTTCTTTTACAGATCCTTTTCAACCAGCTTCATTATTGAGATTAAAACAGGTGAATGACACAGCTTTGCATTCAGAGAACAATGAAGAATCAATAAGTGTACTGGTAAGCAGTGAATGGCATTGATTATTTATGACTAATTTAGTACTGTTATCTCAATTGATCTTTTTTTTCAACTGATTTCCCTTTGGGGAATATTAAAGTACACCCATCCACAGATCCATCTATCTATCCATCAGTTCATCCTCGTCTGTCCCTCACCAACCCACCAATAATACCAGTCCAATAGTTCATTTGTCTATCCATTCATCCATCCTTCCATCCACCTATCCATTCTATCCATCCATCCATCCATCCATCCATCCATCCATCTATTCATCCATCTATTCATCCATCCATCCATGCCCTCTTCAACAATCCAATGACCCAATGTTCGCTGACATTACACTATAGATCCCTATACAGAAAGACCAGCATTTTGGTCATTTTGCTGACAAGGAGGAAGGCATCTCCGCTCACACTCCTAAAAATAGTATACTACATCACTCTGTCCATCCACCCATACACCAGCTGTTCATCCATTTATCCAACCATCAACCGCAGGCCTTGCCTAGATCTCCCTGTGTGTGTTGTTCACTTGTGCAGATGATAAACAGAAACTTGGAGCAGACTAAATGAATATATAGCATTAAACAAGGTGAGTCCCCCTGGAAATAGTTATCTACACCAGCCATGTACATCTGGAAAAGGAGGAGGCATTGCAGTCATTTATAGTGATAGTGAACTTCAATGTCACACAGAAATTCAAGCACAAATTTAAATGTTTTGAACTTCTTTATGCTGACATTATACTTATACTTATACTAAAAAAGTAAAGTTTGGTGTTCCACAGGTCCATTACTGTTCTCTTTGTATATGTTAACTCTGGGAGATGTTATTCAAAAGCATGGAGTTAACTTCCATTGCTATGCAGATGACACACAGTTGTATGTTTCAGCAAACCCAGATGAGAAACACTGGCTTAATATAATCAAGGAATGTGTGAAAAACATTAGACAGTGGATGTTTCAAAACTTCCAACTGTTAAATTCTGGCAAAACAGAAGTACTCATAATAGGGCCACCAGCAGCTCGGAGCAAGATGTCTGACTACACAGTTACTCTGCAGAGCCATTCTGTCTCATACTGTACAGCAGTGAAAGACCTTGGTGTGATCATTGTCCCCAGTCTTTTATTTGAAGCCCATGTAGATAACATAACTAGGACTGCCTTCTTTCATCTTAGGAATATTGCTAAAATAAGGAATATTATGTCAATATGATGTCATTACATGACTCGAAAACTTGTTCATGCTTTTGTTACCTCTAGGTTAGATTAGTGTAATGCTTTACTCTCTGGATGTACTAGTACTGTAGGTACATAAATAAACTCCAGTTAGTCCAAAATGCAGCAGCAAGTGTCCATACTAGAACCAGAAAATACGAGCACATCACCCCCATCTTATCTAATCTACATTGGCTCCTGATCAAATTTTGCGTTGAATATAAAATTGTATTATTAACTTATAAAGCACTAACTGGTCTTGCACCACAGTATCTGAGTGAACTCTTAGTCCCTTATAATCCACCCCGCCTACTTAGATCACAAGGTGCAGGCCATTTGCTGATTCCCCATGTTGCTAAGGTCACAGCAGGGAGCAAAACTTTCCCCTTTAAAGCCGTTGCAGTTATGGACTAACCTTCCAAATATTGTGCAGGACTCAGATACAATCTCAATATTTAAGTCTAGGCTAAAAATGCATTTGTTTAGTCAAGCCTTCTGTTAGTTCTAGACAAGGGATAGAGTTTGCCTAGACAGGCACAGAGTTTTCTGGTAGACTGGGAAGCTTGGATGCTGTCATCTCCCCACTCTGATGCGTTCATTTAGGTTTGTTGACGGTTGAGTGGTTGGCTGCCTTGTGACCCAGGATGCCCTCATGTCTGTGCTACCTCCTGACTCTCCCCTTTAGTTGTGCTGTCATAGAGAGTTTTGACTGAGCTGCTCAAGCACTCAGACCACAGTGTTTATCACTTTAAATAATCCATAACACTGAGCATTCCTAATAGTCTGTCTCTCTCTCTCTCTCTCTCTCTCTCTCTCTCTCTCTCTCTCTCTCTCTCTCTCTCTCTCTCTCTCTCTCTCCTTCTCCCTTTCCATTTCTCTCTCTCACTCTCTGAGATACTCTGAGATTCCAGCTCCAGATTCCTGTCTTTTCGTCTGGTGCCCGGATCATGAGGAGGGAGATCATCTGTGAGCATATAAGCACATGGACAGAAAGCTACCTGATCTCACCTAGGGAACTGCAGATGCCTCTTAATATTGAACCCTTATTCTTATTTGATCATACTTTTTCTCTTTTTATCACTTTCTGGTGTTGACCTGAGGAGGATGGGTTCCCCTTCTGAGCCTTGGTTCCTTTCATGGTTTCATCTTATAATTAGGGACTTTTTCTAGCCAATGTCACCCTTGGCTTGATAAATGGGGGCTCAGACCCAGATTCTATAAACTCTGTAAAGAGAGATAGCCAAGGAACTCCATTCCAGGATGTGTTCTTGTTGTTTTGAGCAAGGTTGTTTCCATAGCACTCTAGCACTTCCTTTCTCTACTGCCATAACAGCCATTTTCTGAGCATTACATGAATGTTGACTACCTCCAAGGGAGAGAAGGGACATATTCACACACAGCAGGAAGGACAATGACTCCTACATGATCCTTTATTTTGCAACAGTGTGTGGCATTTCTCACACATCTAACAGCACAAAATCAGAAAGCTCATTCATTATACAGAGTTCCTCACAGAGCAAGCTCAGCTCTTCCCACTGAAGTAAATGAAGCATACTCTTCATCACCGAGACAGCTCTGGTTAACCTCAGCAGTTTGTTAACAGGGTAACCTTTGCCAAAATACGAAATGGATATGAATTTATTATCTTTTTAATTTTGTTGGCTAAAAATAGAGATGCTTGAAAGGAAAGTTCAGAACTCTTCACTTGCTTACATTGAATAAAAAAACATCAAGTAGCTATTGTTTATTGTGTATTTAAGCTATTGAGCACAGTAGGCAGTGGTGGCCTAGTGATTAGGAACTTGCCCTTGTGATTGGAAGGTTAAATGTGTACCACTGTGGTATCCTTGAGCAAGGTACCATCCCACTGCACTTCTCCTGTTAAATAACGAGTTTGTTGTTGTGCCATTTGTATGTGGATGTGTGTTCACAATGACTAATACAGTCAAACCTCATTAGCTCGCCCTTATTACTCCTAAAGGAGAGAGGCGGGATTGGCAATGACTGAAAGTAACTATATTGTGTATATATATGTGACGTTACTAGTGACTGTTTTTTAAAATATTTTAATCAAAATTAAAGCATTTACATGTAAAAATTATAATAAAGCTCAAAGAAAAAGATTTATGATGTAAGAATTATATGTTAATGTTGTGCGCAATTCCTTTCAAAAAGTCATTGTATGACCGTGAATAGCATCACAAAACCTTGTTTTTAATTAAAATCAAACAACTACTGTACACTATTCTACACTACATAGTACATACACATGCATATAGTGACTGTTATGCCTTTATTAGTTCTGATTCTGACTAAAAAAGTCTGATATAATTGTCTGATTTTGGGAAATCAGATATATGCTGTCCAGGCATCACTCGATCACCAATAGCAGCTGTATGAGACTGAACATGACTAAATTGGGCAAAAAATGTGTAAAAACTGGGTTTTGGAAGCAGGTAGTCATCTTAATAACCAAATAGGCTCCAGTGAGTGATTGCTGTGTGACAAAGGAGTGAACTTGTTATAACAATAACCAATTTTCCAGGTCCCACCTATCAAAAATACGCTGATGCGGCCTTGATAAAGTAAATGGCCTGAACACCAAAGCTGTAACAGTTACAAAGGCCTCAGCTGTCACAAACACCACATTTATGCCTCCCAGCAACTTCTACCTCCATGTGCATCTCCAACATCCTAACACCTGAGTCTTCTTTCCCTGTTAATCCCTTGACTGCTAGACTTATTATTCAGGTGTCTGCTATTATTATTCAATGTCTGCTATAAATAAAAACAGGAATGGAGTATGAGAAGTCATCTTGACCACAATGACTGCAAAATAATAAAATACAATAAAGAACCCTTGAACATTTATTTAAATACATCATTTATTGTCTATGTCATGTTGACACAATCTGATAGTTTGGGAAGTGACCTTTCACAATAACTGTATCATTTTGTAAAAAACTGGTAACAACTAACTTTAATTCTAACATTAGCACCAACACAAACCATAAAAAGACTATGATAACTTTTGAAAGATAATATTTTAGCTACAGCCTGTTCAGATGCTGCATTTCCTCATTGTAATTGCATTGGTCCTGTCTATTCCTGTTTTGTGTACCCTGTTTTCTTGTGTTTGTTCTTATTGCCTTGTTTACTGTATTAACATTTGCTTTGTATGTTACACATACTTGTACCTCCAATGTTGTTTTATCTGCATAAAAGATTTTAGCTGCTTATTCTAATCTCCATGGTGGCATCTGGATAAGTTTCCTTTTTCAGTCTCATCAAACTTTCCCACAAAGTCTTTCTGATTTTGATTCATTTGTGTGAACTCATAGGAAACCACAGTAAAGATCATAGTTGTATTGCCCTTTACAGCCCGACTAAGGCTGCTTCACAGAATCCTGTAATACATTACCCCTACTTTTAGTGTATACAGCATATTGTAACAAACAAGACTCAAATTCAATGTGTTCACATTTTTCTTAACCTTGAAAACATAGTGTAAAAAACATGTAATAGAGTAATACATGCTATAGTTCTACTGTTAGATTGCAAGCTTTGTGATATGCTAAATAGGTTAAGTATAACATACTGACATTATATAGTGGGATTCTTTATTTTTTTTAACTTTAAGTCATAGAGAGCATAACTGTCTTTACTCTGGGTGAAAGGATGATCTTCCATACTAGTCAATGGAATCAGTGTTCTCCTTCAAGCATTTGCTGATATTGCATAACCAACAGATCCAGTTTGTGGTGGCACTTGACATCTCAATGGAAGCAAGGGCTGGTCTTTGCCCTCTCAGCTTGGTAGCATCATAACCATAACGGCTGATGGTTCTGGAGAAGTTGGTGGGTTTGTGAGTGGGAAGCAAAGAAGGGGGCCGCTTGTCCTGAGAGTCTGAAATTTTCAGGAATTCTAGTGTTAATGGGCGGAGGCCTGAAAAAGAGGTGGGAAATAGCAGTGAATGATGACTTGAGGGTACCGTGAAAGTTGCAGCTCTTCCTACATTTACATTTATTCATTTATATGGCACTTTTGTCCAAAGCAACTTGCAAGCTACATGAACACAGCACAAAACAACACTGTGTGCTACAAAGAACTTCAACACATTCCTTTTATTCATTAAATACAGATGGCAAGTGAAATATAACATACACTATAAGTGGTATGTTACGTTTAAATTTGCATTTATTCATTTAGCTGATGCTTTTGTCCAAAGCGACGTCCAGGTACAGGAACAATCAAGTGTTAGATCAGACATGGCAGCACTGATGTGAGAGCTACAAAAAAGTTCAACACATTACTCTTACAGATAGAATACAGTACAAGTGCTACAACAGTGCAGATGGCAAATGCTACAACATTACTATCTGAGAGGCTAGAAAGAACATTTAACAAATAATATATTTCACATTTATCATTAAGTAATTATAAGTCTAGATTCAAGGTTCAAGATGTTTCATTCATCACAGACTAGGTTATACAAGCAGTGAAATGTAACCTGATTTGCTCCGTGGACTAAACAGAAATATAAATAAATCTTAAAGAGAAAGGAAATATATACATACCATACAGTGGGTACAGAACGTATTCAGAGCCCTTTAAATTTTTCATTCTTTGTAATATTGCAACCATTTGCTAAAATCATTCCAGTTCATTTTTTTACTCATTAATGTACACACATCACCCCATATTGACACAAAAACATTTTTGCAGATTTATTAAAAAAGAAAAACAGAAAAATCACATGGTCCTAAGTATTCAGACCCTTTGCTGTGACACTGACATAACTCAGGCCCTGTCCATTTCTTCTGATCATCCTTGAGATGGTTCTACAGCTTCATTTGAGTCCAGGTATGTTTGATCATACTGATTGGACTATAGAAGACCTTACAGCTCAGTCAGCACAAATGAGAGAGAGAGAGAGAGAGTGTGTGTGTGTGTGTGTGTGTGTGTGTGTGTGTGTGTGTGTGTGTGTGTGTGTGTGT
>JBBIGC010060016.1:0-11063 GCA_037576955.1 Lepidarchus adonis | reverse complement strand
ACACACACACACACACACACACACACACACACACACACACACACACACACACACACACACACACACACACAATGCAAACCTAAAATAAATAGACTACACTGTGACCACACTACTATTAGAGATTGCTGGGACCCTTACATGCAGTAAATCAGTCTGACAGACGACTGCAGCTAAAAGATGTATAAATCACATCTTGGCCCCAAAATATTTTTTTTATCATGTAGCACTTATTAATTTATAAAGATGTGAAAGTATAAAGAAGAGATAGAAAACGTATCTATCAGCACTGCACAGTGTGTTATGAAAGGTTTCTCTTGACTACAAAACATCTGGGATTAGGGGTGGGTACTGAAACCCGGGACTGTTTATTTTTCCAGGAGCTGCTCCATTAACATAACAAAAACGGGCTGATGGAGGAGGCGAGTTTGTGGGTGGGAAGTAAGGGGGTGGGGGGCAGCCACTTGTTCTGAGAGTCTGAAATCTCCAGGCTGGCAACAGGGGTTGTAGCTCAGTGGTAGAGCGCATGCTTCGCATGTATGAGGTCCTGGGTTCAATCCCCAGCATCTCCATGTACAATATTTTAAGTATGATCGTGGTCATTGAAGAAAATTACGAATATGAGAAAGAGGTTAAGAATTGCGCATGTACAGAAAACAGAAAATCTGTACTGGTTTAAAACATTGATGTATTTTTTGTAATATTTTAGCATTTTGCAGTCCAGGTTTGTACATTACAATACACACATCCACTTTTTCAAATGGTTTTGCACATTGCATTTCTGTACATATTGCAGTTTTATATGATATAGTTTTATTTTATTTGACTATAGCTTACCATATTTTAATTATTATTATATTATTTTCTGCATTGAGTGTGGTTAGGGACAAATACTTCAATTTCCAATTGTGCAAGGACAGTAAAACTCTTATTTTGTCTTATTTAATGTACATTTGTTAAATAATAAAAATTTGTTAAATAATAATAGTGATTTGTTAAATAGAGCAATGTAAATTATGAAAATTAAAAAAGTTAAAAAGTTTAAATTAAAGTCTTAACAATACTCTACCTGGCATGTTATTTTTAACAATGCATTTCTAATGCAATTTACTATTCTTATTAATTTTAGAATGACACAAAATATGGTAATGTCACAAACCTGATATTTCATGTTTAGCAGTTAGCTGCAGGGATAGCAAGTAATTATGTAATCACTAATACTCAGTGGAAGCAGTTATTGTTAAAAAAAAGTGTTATTTAAAAAAAACCCACAATGAATAGCATGTAAGTCCAAGCTATTAGAACAGAAACTCTTCAAAACATGATCAAAAAACAGTACACCTGTAAAATAACACATTTCAGGTAGCACCACTAAAGGATTCTAGTTGTATGGTACCATTGAGATAAGAGCAATGCAAAATTTTAATTCATTCTTGATTAAAGATGGACATCTATCTGAAATGGAAAGAAAAATTCTGTGTTTAATTTAGTTTTAATTAGTAGTTTTAAACTACTGATCTTTCAATATAACATTCAAGTACAAACAAACATGTAAACAAACCTTCTTCCATTTTCCAGCTAATTTTACTGTTGAAATGATGGATCACTCCAAAGAAAACATTTCTGCTGCTCTGGTCAAGTGTAAAGGGATTATTTTTTATTGTGATAATGATGATTATGATAATAATAATCCTTTATTTGTCAGTACACTTTTACATGCACAGAAATCTGACCCCTCAGACCACATATAACATACACACATTTGAGGAGACAGGTGAATTTGAGAATGAGCAGGAAATATAAAAACAGGGATAAACAATGGGAGACTGGAGGAAAAAAGTGCATCTTTCACACGGCCCTTAGTATGGCAGCATGAAAGCGCTAAAAAAACTCCTCAGCATTTAGCAAACATTACACATACATTTCTACACATTGACAATTAGCAATCACCGCGGGGAAGAGATGCAGTGTGAAGATATGTCCATCCTCAATCACACACCAAGTGCACCACAACAAAATGTGATCTCTGAATTGAACCCATCACACATGGAGCAGCGGGCAGCTATCAACAGAGCTCAGGGGGCATAGTGGGGGTGGTAACTTGCTCAAGGGTACCTCAACGGTGCCTGGGCTTGGACTTGAACCTGCAACCTTCTGATCACAGGGACAAGGGCCTAATCACCAGCCGATCCCTGGCATTGCATGTCATTGTCTAAGTCTTTCCTGTAGCTGCTCAGCCATGGAAATGCATTTCATCAAACCTCCAATGCTCTGCTTCTGTGTCGACGTTGTTCTCAGAGGTAGTTTGAAGCTTTGTAGTGAGTGAGTGATGCATCAGAGGAGAGGTGACATGTGACCAGGGCTGATGTAGCAGGATAGACATATTATGGACTTGTGGTAAAAGCGTGAATGTGAATTCAGAAAAAAAATGGATTGTGAACAGAAAATTGAGAAAAAAAACACCCTTGAAGGTGGGTAGCTTGTGGAGGAGCTCCCTCATTCCATTCAGCAAATCTTTGATCCAAAAGTTTCTTTTCTGCTGCTATTGATTGTTTATAATCACATGACTATTACATGACTAACATGACATGAGGCCTTAACATGGTCAGAGTCACAAATCTGCTTCCACTTACAGTATGAAGTGTCTGAGAAATGGTGCAGAAATGTAGATTTTCCGTCATTTTTTGCTTGCTTTTGTCTGTACATGACATGTACATTAATTTCAGGTACAGGGGCTCCTCGACTTAGGGCATATTTCACTTATAAAAATTTGTGGTTACAACTTTGCCCCAAACGCTGTTTTTATGGTTTTTTAATGGTGTGAAAAGTGAAAGTGAAAGTAACTTTAATAAAACAAAAAAAAAGCAATACAGAACCTCAGGCGCATGAATGTCTCCCTCTGTTGGACTTTGCCCGAGGGCAAAACACAGTGGACATTTATTAAGGGGTTTCAACTTTAAGGGGCATCAAAATTCGACTTACAAAACACGTTGAGGAACGGAACCCATCAAGGTCCCGCTGTATAAATGAAAGAAGTCCCCGATTTCACCACTGTACATGTGTTTTGAGCTGCTTTTGTTTTTTACAATGGAAAGTGAAATCAGATGTCAGTCGGTCCCAATGAGGAGGCAGTTTAGTGAAAAGAAGTTTAGTGGAAGTGGGATCTGACCAAAGCATATCCAGATGCAATCTGGACATGAAACACATGATGTTTGCAAGGTGTAAAGAGCCTCAATATTTGTCTCAATGCAGGCTACTGCCAAGACAAATTCCTTGAGTATGATCTGTTCCTTGGCCAGAAGCAACGTTCTGCAGAGGGGACAAGAGAGACAAATGGAAACAAGAACACATGGCAGAATACGGTGTGTGTGAGTGTGTGTGTGTGAGAGAGAGGGAGAGAGAGAGAGTGAATTATATTGTTTGTTCGGTTTCTAGGAATGCACTGTATCAGCACGGCTGAGTGTAGTGGATGTGTAGTGTTCGTGTAGGGCCAGATGAGTCAGGAGCATGTGGTGACAATCCATCGCCTATTCCCTCCACACACTAATACACCAAAACACCATCGAGTGTGTTAGATCTCTACAAACAAAAACGAACTGACCAAAAGGAGTTTGACAGAGTGTCTGAAACACTTGCGTTAAACCAGAGCCTTTCTGTTGGTGAGTGACAGTAGTATTTCCATGATTCACAGTCATGGCTTTGGCTTGAAAAGTCTTGGGGACCCCGTCTATCGACATGAGACAAACTGTGGTGAAAATAAACTTGAAAGTATTTAACCAATGTGGTGGGAAAGAAATGGCCAAAGACTGACGGGGACCCGTCCCAGATGACCCCAGAGTAAAATATGCTATGGAAATAAGATTAAAAAACACTATTGACCAGTCTTTGACCCTAAAATCACCCCCCAAAGGTGATTTTAACTCTTGACAAAGTTGTATTGCAACCATGTAATGTAGCTTAACTAGTGGGGATGAGGAGAAAGCTGCATTCACATAATAGCTTTATTAGAGGTAATCCAGCACCTATGGCCTTAACACCAAGTACAGGTCAAAATACAGGACGGTAGGTGCAAACAGGGCAGATCCATATCTAGAATCCCTGAACCAAGGTCAAACAGAAACCTCACAAACTGTCGATCTGAGGGGTTAAAGCATGGGAGATCCATGAGTTGATCAGTGAGCTTGGTTTAGGTGAGATGGATCTGGGGTTGGAGAAAGCCAACGCAAATCCAAACTGGATGAGAACCATGTCAGTTTTCTCCAGTGGCGAGAACCATTGCAATTTCCCAAAATAGAGACTAAATAAGAGCAGTGATTTAATTATAATACGTTATAATAAGTATTTAGTCCATATGTTGAACCTTCTCATTCTCCTCAGAAGAGTTTGTGTCAGTTCAGGTTCTAAATGTACATATACATGTTGGGATATAGCCAATAAAAGTGCAAAAAAAGACTTCAAATAGATATAATTTGTAATTGTATATTGTTAATATACACAAATGCCAATTTGATGGCTGCAACACTCTCAACAGTTAAAATAACTGATACGAAAGACTATTGCCATTGTGAAGATACTCAATCACACACAAAATGCACCATAATGAAATGTGTCCTCTGATTTGAACCCATCCACAAATGATGAAGCAGGCAGCTGTATACAATCTTATGCAAACGTTTGGGCACCCCTTGATAAATAACAGATTATGGTGATTTTGTAATTAAAACGATTTTAACATGTCTCTCTAGGACATGGAAAAATATTTTCACAATATTTTCAGCAAACATTGATGCATAGTTACTATTTATGCCATAAATTGAACAAAAATTAAAAAATAAAAACATTATTATGGCACTGTGTATAAGTTTGGGCACCCTAAGAGTTCCAAAAGTATCAAGGTTTCAGACCTTTATCAGCTTATTAGATCTGAAGCATGATGTCATTAATAAATGAGTGCCAATTTCTGACTCTTCAAACCTGGTGCATACACTTGTGGACACTCAACTACCATGGGGCCTAGTGGTTAGGACTTTGCCCTGGGATCAAAAGGTTACAGGTTTAAGTCCCAGACCGGCATCACTGAAGTAACCTTGAGCAAGATACCACCCCCACTTCACTGCTCCCTGGGGGCTGCTGATAGCTGCTCCATATGTGATGGGTTTAGGGCACTGTGTGTTCACAATGACAAATAGTCACCTTCACTCACTTAGATGTGGACACTACATGATTCAGCTCCAGCTGCTGACCACTATCACAGTAATACAGATTATGACAGCTGTGAGAAAATGTTGGTAAACGTCTTTCATAATTAACTGGATTTGCAGATAAGAAGTCCAGAATAATAAATAAAGACAGGCCTGTTTATTCCTGCAGTGAAGGTACACACGCACACGCACACGCACACGCTCACGCACACGCATACACACACACACACACAACCTACAAACACAATGCATATTTTTTGCAGTGAAGGTACACACGCACACGCACACGCACACGCACACGCACACACACACAACCTACAAACACAATGCATATTTTTATAACATTCCCAGTGAACCCAGATATCTTTCTCTCTCTTTCTCTCTCACAGTGTGTGTATCTCTCTCACATACTCTTTCTCTCCCTCTCTTTAATTCTCTCTCTCTCTCTCTCTCTCTCTCTCTCTCGCTCTCTCTCTCACTTTTTCCTCTCTCATTCTTTCTTTCCCTCTCTCTGTCACCCCCCCTCTCTCACCCTGAATCAATCAATTTTCTCTGCTTTTCTATTTTACCTCCACCCACACATCTTTCACGAGTGTGGTAGAAGTGTGTGAGATGAAGTGCGGGCGATAAGTTGATGGGAAGGCCCGTTTGGAGCGCTGTGTAATTCGCTTGTTTAAGGTGGACTCAAAACTTCAGCCAAAGTAAAGCTACACCTGTCAACAGAGTGCACTGACTGTGGACGCCTTCACTATAAATGAAATCAAATGGGGAGTAAACGGCAGCATTAACATTGACATTGGCAGATCTCAGTAACTTCACATACTGAAATCACTTATTACAGTGATTTGGTTCATTCTGGTGTTTTGAACAAGTGTAATGTGACTGTTAATTTGGTAGATGTCTGCAGAGGGGACACAGGCCTCGTCTTGTCTTAACATTCACACTTCTTTATGATGAGCTCTAAATGCTTAAGCCTTTGTGAGTTATCTGGTTTGATAAAAAACAAAAAATCCCCTGTTAATCCTGATATTAAGGGCCTGCTCACATCAGGACTGAAAATGACCTATTGAACTATTGACTAAATGTCCTATAGGGGTCATCACTGGATGTCCTACAGGGGTCATCACTGGATGTCCTGTGGGGGTCATCACTGGATGTCCTATGGGGGTCATCACTGGATGTCCTAGGGGGGTCATCACTGGATGTCCTGTGGGGGTCATCACTGGATGTCCTATGGGGGTCATCACTGGATATTCAATGGGAGTCCTATGGGGGTCATCACTGGATATTCAATGGGAGTCATTATTGGATATCCTATGGGGGTCATCACAGAATGTCCTATGGGAGTCATTATTGGATATCCTATGTGAGTCATTGCTGGATGTCCCATGAGCGTCATCACTGGATGTTCTATGGGGATCATTACTAGATTTCCTATGGGGGTCTTCAGTAAATGTTATATGGGGATCACCAATGGATGTCCTATAGGGATCATCACTGTATGTCCTATGGACAGTTCTGTTCATTACTGATCAGTGTTACATCAGTGTATCAGTGTAGGGGACTAACAAATGATAAAGAGAAATAGATGGACTATAGACCACATATATTCTGTATGTATGTGGTCTGTGGAGCTTGTGGACAATACAAGGTCGGTGTACCCAGTGAAAAAGTCCAATGTATCAGTTAAATAGTTGAGGAAAGAAGCAGAAACTTTCCCATTCTAAGGGTTAAGGCATTTATACAGTAATAATACATGAACATGACTGGCAGAGTGGATGTTGAGAAAACAGTCTTAAGCAGAAAGCTGATCCATGTGTTTTTCCTTTTCTCTTTACTCTTTGTTTCCTGTACACATGATGTTCCTGTTTCCTGCAAACAACTAAAGCTCTCAAAGCAATAAACAGAGCAGAATGGGAATTGCTTTATTTGGAAGTGGATTGCCTGTTTGGGTGTGCCAACATTTTGAAAATGTTTTAATGATTATATTCTATGTTTGTTTACAATACAATTAATATTAGACAGTGATAAACAGGAAGCTGGAATTTTTCATTGCAAAACCAGACAGGGAATAATGAATGAAAGTCAAACCCTGGGATTACTATCCTACAGACAATAAGCCCACCCAATCAATCCCCTTTTGGTTAAGTCACTCCTCCTCCACCCTCAAACTATTCAGGTGTTTAAACCTTAAAAGTAGACCATAACAGTCAGGTGCTTTTTAGCAATAGCTTGGAAGATAAACATCTCTGAGCCTTATCTTTTGGTAGCTGTGTCCTGTCTATAATTTGTTGAGTGCATTATTATCTGTGCAAAGCTGCAATGTCGGGTTTAGCCTGAAAATGACGTTACACTAGTTCCAAATTTTTTGTGGTGGTGATGTTTCAAAAGCAAAAGGCGTAAACTGCGCAATTAATGCAAGCCACTCCCCTAAATGCATTTTTAAAAATAGTCCTAGACACAATTAAACAAATAAAGAAAACATTTGCAAACATAAACTGAGATGAATTTTGCGTATAATTTGTAGATATATCACATTTATTATTTTCTAGGTCTGATTTTTGTTTTAATGTAATTTAACTGCATTCTAGTTTAATGTTCATGTTCAGTCTCAGGTTTTAACTCAGTTTCTTTCAGTAAATGTGGTTGTATTCAATCCTTGCACCTACATCATCCTCAGAATCTGACAGGATGGGTGTATCTTTGAACAAGCACTAATACATGATCAAATATTTGCTGAACAACATATAAACTGCATGCAAAGAAAATCTTTTAAATCAGCTGTTTTAAAAAATTCAAAATATTCTATTATTTCAGACAAACATATTCTTCCTATTCTTCTTGGTCCTAATAATGTGCTTCAACACTACATTTCCTTAAAGCAACAAAAATTGTCATCAGGAGCCTTCCTATTGGCCGCCCACAACCTGACCACTTACTCAGGTCCATTAGCTCCGCTTTGTTATTCAAACTGAATCAGGAAAGATGGCTGGAATGTGGGTTAGAGCAGTAGCCCTTCCCCACAAGAAACAAGTGGAACGTACAGGGCAATATCTTGGGTGTGTAAATCACTAGATTCTGTGTGTTGAGATCATGTGGTGAGGTGGTTAAACGATCCAATGTAACTAATGTATGCATACTGAGGCAGCATTAACATACTGAGTTTGATCTGGAGACTCTCATGGCTGCTTGCTGTAAGCAACCTTTAGGTTCTCCTGCTGCACACTGTGAATGTAATGTGTACCATGGAGCATAAAAGACAGGGTGGTCAATTCTTACACACTGAGAGCAAGACTGATTGGCACAGAGCTCATGTCATGCATGCATTTGCTCAGGCAAACTTTTCGTCTTTGCTTCCTCCTCCGAGTGAAAGAACAGCAATTTGTGCAACAACAAATCACTGTAATGCACATTCTGGTGGAGAAGTTGGTCACAACGGGATTGTGAAAAAGAAGGAAGCACACTGCTAAGGACACATACTTTAAACATGCTTCCAAACTCTATCAGCACAAGTAGATGAAACACATGCTACATGACCAGTGAAGACTAAAGATGCATTTTTTTCTTTTGGTTAAAACATGGATCATTCATGTCCTGTAAAATGAACACAATGTGTACAGGAGCTGTAACACATCCGTTATACAGTGCTATGAGTATTTGCCCCTTCATGATTTCTTCATTTTTACTTACCTGTTCATAAAGCTAATGCTAACTAAGGCTAAAGCTAACTAATAAAGCAAATGCAGTTTTTAAATGATGATTTCATTTATTAAAGGAAAAAGCTATCCAAACCTACTTGGACCTATATGAAAAAGTAATTGGACAATCATGAATTAACTGTGAACCACATTTTACTAAGAAATCAGAAAACACTTATTCAAAGCACAGTATATCTAGTACACTGAATAAACAACTGCCAGCACTGGTGACTGTTGTTACTCTTTCCTCACAACAAAAACTATTATGATTGTTTTGTCTGTTTGTCTGTTGTCATGCTCATGGTTGACCTTGTTGTGCTAGACATAGCAATCAAACCAGACAGGGACTGTTTCATTGGTGGCTTGTCCCCTAATGCACATGCTTTTCAATCCTCTAGATATACAAAGGCAGATGAGTGCATAAACAGTGTGGTTCATGTAGCTGTTGTGTACACATACACACTTTACATAGTGGTTAAAAGTACATACATTGTGGTTCTGCAGCTGCAGTTAACCCGAACACAAGTAAAACATTGCATGGTGAAAAAGCTTGAATGAAAATATTCACCTCCACTGCACCTTCCATCCAAAGCCACCTTCGGGCATGCCCATTTCTGGTCTTGGCTCACCTGGTGTCCAACATGTTAGTGATTTCCCTTTTCAGATGCACCTGTTTCCACTCACCTGTAGTGTGTTTGGGAAAGGGAACTACCAAACTGTGTGAATTTCAGAGATAAAAAGAAATCCCACAGGTGGGGTGCTGCTTAGGGACCACCCATTGCAAATCTCACTGGTGGGACCTACTTGCAAAGGGACTGAAGCCTGATTGAAGGGATTAAAGCCTAAAAAATCAATCATCAATCAGAAGGCAAACATTTTTCATCACTAGACACCTCAGCTGAACTACAGTGAGGCAGAATGAGCCTGTTCCTTCCCTCTGTTATTCTTCACTGCTCAAGATCTAAACACAAATTGAAAATAGAAACTCAATACAAAGCCGTCCAGAAGCACATGGATTCACAAGGCTGGGAATGAACTGTTACACTGGATCTGGTGCAGACACACTTGTGTATGTATGTTTGATTATCCGTATATGGGCCTATCCAACTACAGTGATGTACACAAACAAATCTCATTCGGAGGTCAAAACAAATAAAACTCAGTCAGTCATTCAGCTGAGCTTCTTTCTGTAAATATTTAGCGACTTAATCCGTTTCTGTGAGACGCACATAACCGTGCAGAACACACATCCTCTTTCCACAAGTAACACAATCTGTCGGCAACAGCCAAATAGAAGTGTTATAGATCCATAGACCTGCTTTCCACTAACCTGCACACAGTCCACAGACACACTGCTGACATCTTTCCCATTCTGTTGTCTTAAAAGGAAATTCCACTAATACAGGGGTTCTCCAGAGTTCAGTTCCTCTAACTTGAATTTTGACGTAAATCAGAACTCATGCATATAATGATGCTGCAGAGGTTTTATTGAACAGCACTGTGCTTTATTAACAGCAGCAACATTCACCACAGCAGTAAACGCATTGGAGATGGTGACTTGTGGCAAAACCACACTGACGGTGCCTTAACACAGTGCACTATTAACCCCCATCTCATCCACCAATCAACACAAACACTTATTCAACACTAACACTGAATAAAACATAAACATCTCAGCAATAACAGTGAAAAACAGTACAAAACTCCCTGCAAGCAGCAGGCTCACACACACTGCACACCCTGTCACTGGCTTATTACCGTAAAGCCTTTAGTAGGCGCTCAACTGCATTCTACTACCATATATGACAGTAAATATGGTCATAATAAAGGTTCAGTGACGTAACCACAAATTTTCATAAGTCGAATACGACAAAAGTCGAGGACCCCCTTTATCTCAAGATTCACTGCAATGTAAAAAAAAAAGTCATTCAGTGGTTTGATGTTCTTGGAGAGAAGCTTTCTTTATAGTGGTGGTGAATGGAACCAGGGGTCATAATGTCTACAGCAGGATTTCAGCCATTTTTTACTGCCCATAACCACCAGTGAACCTTCTTTAGTTCTGTTATTTACGGAGCCCCCAACGTCACCCAAGGAGAAAAAAAAAACAATCCGTTCCCTCAGTTTTACAATCCGTTCCCTCAGTTTTACAATCCGTACCCGCGAATTT
>JBBIGC010060005.1:0-11063 GCA_037576955.1 Lepidarchus adonis | reverse complement strand
GTGTGTGTGTGTGTGTGTGTGTGTGTGTGTGTGTGTGTGTGTGTGTGTGTGTGTGTGTTTGTGTGTGTGTGTGTGTGGTGGGCGTCTCCCCATCATCATGATGCGAATGCCCTCTGTGTGGACCTCTCTGGTACATTAGCATGGCGGGAAAGGTCAGACTCATTCACCTCTTCAAATCAGTTGCTCATTAATATGCAATATGGAAATAAAAGATCTGCTCTTTCAAACAGCTGACGTAACGGCCTGGCATGTGCGTCTGCTCAGTCATGAGCCTAGAGCTGCACTGAAACAGCACACGGATCCTCGCCATGCGACAATAGAAAACACTGCTGTGGGAAGAAGCCTAAAAAAATGTGCTCTGAAAACTAAAATTTAGCTGATTTATATAAAATATGAATCGTTTCCATAGTAACATAACTCCACTACATCTGCAGTCGAGGTGAAACTCTTTTAGGTAACACTTCACTTTAGGGCACTGTTTGTAGGCTACATGACACCTACATAAGCCCCTTATGACAGCTGACATACAAGCACATTCCAAGAGTTTGTCATAAAGCCAGTTCAATTTTGTTGTCAAGTTGACATAACACTTATTTGATTTTTGGCGACATTAGGATGTGTCATAACATTTCAGCACTGAAATAATATAGCAAGCTATGACAACTGACTGAGCTCTTTTTCTTTTTTTTTCCTATGTCAGGTGACACAACGCAAAGGATGTCTTCACCCCAGAAAATATGACACAACCAAAAATCTGTCACTTGGCATTATGTCAATTTCACATCAAAATTGACAAAACCAGGCTTTATGACAACAGAATTTTTTTGGATCAAGCATTTATAAATTTATTTTAAAAAACTATATTAAGAAATATACTTATAAATAAAAAATATATAAGTTGGCCTATGTAGGTGTCATGTAGCCTACAAACCGTGCACTACAGTAAAGTGTTGCTAGAGTTTATTCCATTATAGTACATTCTTCAAAAGAGAAAAGCAAAATAGCCAGTCAGTGCATATAGTTCATTATTCCCAGTCTCACACACACTTACCCTCTGACCTGCTGCATTTTCACACTGTGGTAACATGGCTAATGTGTGGGAACATTGCTGCAGTGTTGGGTTCATTTAATACAGCAACAGGCCTGCAACAAGTGCAGGTCTGAAAGCAAGTTGTGTGAAAATCTATTATTGATCTCTGGAGGCTGTATTGTCCATTTCAGCAGTAATGTGCTCTATACCATGTGGGCTATTGTCTGTGTGTTCACCAAATTGTCAAACGTCAAAAAACATAATCACCACACACACATACAGTAACAAATACATATGTACTGATCACCCATAACTTTATCACCACCTGACTTATATTGTGTAGGTGCTGCACTGTGTTCTGAACCCTTTCTATCAGAGTCAGTAGTTACTACCTACTGTACATATGGAACACTTCACAAGGCATCTTGTTTTTTGCTTTCACAATAAAATCCTCAGGTTCTTACACTCACTCATTTTTACTTCTGCCAGCACATCATCTTCAACTGACTGTTCACAAAACTGCCTAAACATTACTGTCCATCTAGAATCCCTGAGGTGTCAACAAATCCTCACTATTAGCATAGCATTGTGCTAGAGGCTAAAAAAATACCGCTAAGCTAGCAGTGGTGAAACACTAATTTTTGTTGAAGAAAATCATGAAGAAAACAGTAATTATTTGGTTCAAAGAGGACACAAGAATTTTTTTAAATGTAACTTTTAGCCACAGAAAAGAAGCCAAACATGTAGCATGTTATGATGATTAGTATTTTAACTTTAGCTTTCAGTTTCTTGACATCATTCGACAGAAGTCATTCGACAGAAGTCATTTTGTTATAATCTATTACACTTTATTTGAAAAAAATATTTAATAAAACATGGCAAAAATGTTATATTAAAGTTGGTGGGTCTGACTGGCTCATTTATTTTATTTTAAAATACAGCATTTTTCTCTTCTTGTTGCTATCTGGAGTTAACCAGATGAGTCTTGGTTCCTCCCAAGTTTTCTTCCTCAAGCTCAGGGAGGTTTTCCTTGCCTCTGTTGCCCTTGCCTTGCTCATAATAGGCTTGGACCTGGGTTTTGTAAAACTGCTTTGTGACTATATCAGTTGTCAGATTTAATTGAATTGAAAATGTTTTTACACTGAGAATCAAATGCAGCCACATTATTTTAAAAAATTGATTCATATTTATGGTAACTGTGTTAGTTTATGAAATAATCAAGCCCACTTCTTCAACAAGTCGGCCATGGCTGCCCATAGTCAGCAGCAAGATAAGAGTATAGCAACTGTACCCAGACATTTTGGTCTATTGCCCCTGCAATAAACTCTGAAATTCTCTTGAAACTGTAAGGGTTTGATACTTTTTTCCCACTTTTAAATTAGAAATAATAACTATTTTTTTTCTACTGCACTGTAGTTCTTTTTCCTCTTCTCTACAGAGAACTTGTGTTTGAGAGAAGCACTATATACATATAACATTATTATTATTATTATTATTATTATTAGTGTTGTTGTTATTATTATTATTATTATTATTATTATTATTATTATTATTATTATTGTTGGTGTTGTTGTTGTTATACCATTGTGCGTGCACAGGTTAGATTCAGCCAAGATATTTTTCCTTTGAATGTTTGCACCACTCCTACCCAAAGACTTGGCGTGCTCTGTTCATGTTGTGGTTGATAAAAGTGCAGTTGCTTCCGTGAAATGAAGAGTGACTGTTGTGTTAGCTTGCTTTAATTGTTCAGATCAGCCTTTGGATATGCTCAGAATATTCCTGTATAGCTCATTTCATGGCTTTATTGCTGTACTTTAGAAGGGGTTCTTAAACGTGGTGCTGAATAATCAATACGCAGGTATTATTAGGTATTGATAGATTATCCAATATTATGACTTGCCATGACTGCTGCACGACTCTCATTTTCTCTCCCGACCAATGAATCTAATCTCAACACATTTACTGAAAGGCTGTGGTCGAATGAATTCTGACATTTCATCTGAATCTGCAGTCTGGGGATTTACAGTTGTAGAATATTTTTAGGGTGTTGATCTGTTTTTGGAAATGTATTTTTATTTAGTTGTACAAGAAAAGCTGTCAAATTTTACGGGAGTTCATTATTATTAAATGAAACAAAATAACAAATAATCTTGATCCAATTTAAAAAACAACATAAAACTCTTAGGAAACATGTCAGGAGCTCTAGTAAATTGGCAAAAGCCTAAACCAAGGTAAGCAGAAAATAAGAGACTTATACAGATGCAAGTGAATACATAATAATAAAAAACTGCATGTTATCCACCATTTTAATGCAGTACATGTGTTTATCAATAACTAATGGAGTTTCTGTAAGTTTTCAAACTCCAAGTGCTTTGGAAAGACAATTTCATGAACACAATCCTGTGCTGCAAACACTTAAGGGCGTAAACAAATGGAGCAATACATAATCACCCAATACACTTTCAGCCTGCTTCTCAATTTTATATTATTTCCAATAATGTACCAGTTTGAGTGTTTCAGCTCCAGAGAAGAGGGTGGGGAGGGCTGGCGATCCGTTTTTAAATTGGATGACTGGAAATGGAACACGTCAAACTACATCTGCATTCACAGATAAGTGGCCTGCTGAATATGAAAATTAATTCTATCAGCCGAGAGGTTATAAATCTAAAATGGAGTGGCACCTACACATCTCAAGAGCATTAAACACTCAAATGACTCACCTTTTTGTTTCGCTCCCTGTTTTATTCACCCCTCCTCCTCTGTCCCCATTAATAGGGTATGAGTTGTGTTTGAGCCATTATTGCAGAAACAGACACTTCACCTCAAGGCAACAGTGCAGGAGATAAAAATCTCTCTCATTGGCTCTGTATTGCTGTATCTTCTGGGCTGTCTAGTGCATTTTTGGACCAAATTTTCCATTAGTGGCAGTATCAACAGGCACAGACTACGCCAGCATACGTGAACTTGTCCTGCTATCGTTGGATGAGCCTAAATCACTGGTTTCCTAGACTTGATAAATCAACAAATTAATAAAAGTGTGTGCCCCCTTTTTTCAAAATAAATTTACTGAGCTGTCTTCATGCATAAGCAAGTGGGGTGTTGTTTATATTACACTATGGTCAAATATTATACATAATTCAGTTTATTTTTTACCAATGGTTGTAAACTGTGTCAAAAAGCTGCACATTTGAACCACTGTGACATCATATACCATTGCAACATCATCAACTATTATGGCGTCACAAAATATTACAACATTGTAAACTACTGTGACATCAATTCTGTGATATAATGATTGATGGTGCCACAGTGGTGTATGATGTTGCAATGATTTGTTATATCATATGCAATGGTTGGTCACCAACCATTATGACATTACCAACTGTTATCCAAAAATAACGTTGGTGACCATTGTGACATCATAAACTATTGCGGGATCATCAACTATTATGACTTCACAAGCCATTGTGGCAACATTGACCATTGTGACATCATAAGAGACATCAACCACTGTGATGCAATAAACAATAATGACATAATTGGCCATTGTGGCATCTTCCACTACAGTGGCATCGTAAACTGTTATGATGTCATAAACTATTATCATCTACAAAGCCATCCAAATAAACTGCTACCAAATAATGTGTTCAGATTAATTATGAATTTTGTAGGATTTTTAATGTATTAAATCGTTTCTATTAAAGATTAATTAGCTGAATTAAGTCATTGTAGTGATGATTTACACCAGCAGTCATAAAGCTCTTTATTATAGGTAATAAATGTTAACTTAATTTCACTACCTTCACTAACAGCTTAAAGCTGCAGATTGTTGAACAGGGTTTCAGCATTTGATAAATTATGCATTAAATTCTTGCAAATGCTTATGCTTATGCATGGCCCACACCACAGGATAATTAGGCTATTTATAGGGCACATTTGTCTCTTTTAAAAAGCCACCAACCAAACAGTATACAATATACTGGTTGTCTTTATTTAGGTCACTTTTGGTAGGAACTAACTACTGCATACAGTCATATGAAAGAATTAGGACACCCCATTAAATATTCATTTCTTAATCAAGAAATGTTCACATCTAATCTTGTTTTTATTTATCTCTGGAACAGAAATGTATTTAATTGTGGATAAACAACAAAAACTAACCTTGATTTATTCATTTGACAAAAGATATCAACAAAAATGTGTATTCTAAATGAGGAAAAAGTTAGGACACTCTATCTCCCTAATAGCTAGTGTTACCCACATTGACTGAAATATTCACAGTGAGACACTTCTTGTACCATCTATCGCAATTAAGTCTCAAGTGGCCTGAATCAGTAAAATAAAAGCAAACTAACATATAAATAAAACTTTATTTCTAAATTCTACATTCTGTGTCCACTTTTCTCTGTTTTGAAGAAGTCGTTTTGGGTAATGAGGGTGAACGTGGAATATATATCAACAAGGAAAGATGTTCTCTGTGTTGTATTACATCAGCTGCTCTTGCTCAATGAGACCCCCAGTGGACAAATTAGGAACAGCAGTTACTTTTGCTGCAAAATTGCAGTTAAGGTGAGACACTGCACTCAAAAATATTGTTGCAATTTTTACAAATTTATTCCATGAGCCTGATTGCACCCTCTATGGGGGCCGGTGTTGGCCCACAGGCCATATATTTGACACTGCTGCTTTAAGCTGTGAGATGTTTGAGGGGTGTCTTGCATGTATAGGCTGTTTCAAGTCACTCCACAGCATCTCAATGGGATTAAGATTTGGGCTTTGACTCGGCCACTCCAGGACTTTTTAGTTTTTCGTTTCATTTTAATGTTCTTACGGATGGTCTCACATGTTCCTCAAGCATCCTCTGATACACTGTAAAATTCATGGTGGATTCTATGATGGTGAGCTGGCCAGGTCCTGCTGCAGCAAAGCATCAAAACCATGACACTTCCACCACCAGGCTTCACAGATATTATGAGGTTCTTTTCCTGGAATGCTGTATGTAATTTATGTCAGACATGTCCTCTGATTTGGTGTACAAATAATTCAGTTTGGGACTCATCTATCCCAAGAACATCATTCCAGAAGTCCTGGGTTTTTTCTACGTTCTTTCTTGCAAATTTCAGTCTGGCCTTGATGTTTCCCTTAGAGAGCAAAGGTCTCCTCTTTGCACACCTCCCATGCAAGTTAAAGTTCAGTCTCTTTCTGATTGTAGAGACACGCACTCTCCCAGCAAGAATAGCAACAGGTGCTGTGAATAGCAACAGGTCATGTGATGACATTTTAGGGGTTTTGGAGACTTGTTATAGCATTTGCTGTCTGCCCTCAGAGTGAACTTGCTTAGACGGCCAGACCCCGGCATGTTGACAGGTGTTCTAGAAGACCTCCACTACACTATTTTACAGACAGTGGAAGGGCTGATTGCAAATTCTTTTGAGATCTTTTTAAATCCCTTACCAGACTTATAAGCGGCTACAGTCTTCTTCCTGAAGGCCGCAGGCAGCTCATTTGATCTCGCCATTCATTATTTACTCTCATCTCAGCAGTCAGCTACTTGAGTACTGTACTTAAGTACAGTTTTTGAGTATCTGTACTTCACTTGAGTAGTCTTTTTTGGGAAACTTTTAACTTTCACTACATTTGAAAGACAAAACCATACTTTTTACTTCACTAAATGTTCTTTAGATAATAAAACTTCAGAGAACGAGCTGATTGCAGAGCCCTGCCTTTCAAGATAAACAGTACTGCGCACGTGAGAACGCGCAACATAAAAAACGAGTGAACCCAGAGCCACCGAATACACTACAGTACAGAAAGTGTGAGGTAGATCGCATATCATTAAAAAAGGGTGTTAACCAATCATCCATCCCCACTGTGGCGTTTGGCAGTTGATTGACATACAGTACAGCCAGTCGGACCTCTTGTAACAAGTGTCATCGCGCATGCTATAAAACTCCAGCTAACAAATCACCTAGTTAGTGGCTTCCAATGTATTTCTCCTAAAGAAAAGGTCTAAAATGAGTGAGAGAACTGGACCAAATAAGAAACCAAAGGAAACTATGGAACTATGTCTATGCAATTCCATTTAGTTTAAGAGTTTAAGACATCATCGGAGTAAGGTAATGGCCAAAAATACTTAAAAGTAAATTAAATACTTAAATACTTACAAGCCAAAAAAGTGTGGGTAATAAATATTTTACTTTTGCACTTTTAATACTTAGTATTTTTGGAATGTGTGTGATTTGAGCCATTTTAATTGGGAATAAAGATGCAGGTGTCCTAATTTATTTCTCACAAGAAATCTCATTTAAAATTACATTTTACAGAAGATTTTGTTTCAATTGTTTAGTTGTATTAATTGACTCTCCCAGTAATGTTAAAATTGAGATTAAATATCCAGGGTGTCCTAATTTTCTTTACATGACGGTACCTGACGATGCTCTGAATAGCCATTAACAATAAGATCCTAGTGAAAGGGGCTCAGATCCTTACATGTCCTTATTTCTCCTGATTCCAGCACATCAACTTCCAAACTGACTGTTTACTTGCTGCCTAATATATCCCACCTCCTGACAGGCATCAATGTTTCAATCACCATCATTCACCACATAACGTCCTACATGTCAAGGGTGAAACTAGATACAACCAGCATCAGGGGCGGAGCCTATCGGACCCATCCCAATACCCACAATTTTCTTATCCCTCCAGTCACTACTTGGACGCCATTGTTAGCTGTTATTCTATGTCATATTAAAAGTTGTAGAATATTGGGAAGAACTGCTTGCATACTGCAATATTTGGCTAGAGTAGTACGTGTCCTGGGTTCTGGTGTACTGGAGAAAGTCCTGGTGTGGTCTTAATCCTTCTTATGGGTACAAGCAGTACATGAGCATTGTGTAGCTTTGTTTAGGATAAATCTTCTAGTTTGGAAGGAATAAAGACAAAATATCAGTGACTCTGGTTAATGAGGAGCATTTTCCTAATCTTGTAGCGTGGGCAAGGCATTAGTGTGCTGCCCTTTGTTTGATGCTCCCTTCCTTCTGATAAATGCTGTGTCTGCATGGCAATAATTCAGGTAGTGAGGCTCGACGGGAGGCTGAACTCTGCCATTCATCTTCATTTTAATTGAGAACATTTTGTGTTTGGTGTTTCTCAGCATTAATAAACCAAACGCCCAGAGGAGTTTGGGCCGAATCAAATTAATCCAGAACCAGGTGTTTCAAAGAGTCTGTGTGTGTGTGTGTGCATGTGTGTGTTTGTGTGTGCGAATGAGAGAGATAGAAAGAGAGACAGAGAGAGAGAGAGAGAGAAAGAGAGAGAGAGAGAGAGAAAGAGAGAGAGAGAGAGAGAGAAAGAGAAGATACACGGGTTATAAATAAGGATACATAAGGCTATAAACAGAACTTTTTTTTGGGAAATGTCTATCTCTTGTCAGCAGAGAGAAACAGTTTTGACAACAGAGGTTGACTGGATCAGAAGAGCGTTAACCACTCCCTTGGTAGCGCCATCGGTCGAATTATTGATATCTGATGTTCAAGTGGATGTTCTGAACACTCTCTCCGTCCTAGGGACTCTGCAGGACACCTGCTTGTCCAACTGAAGTGGACAAAGTTTGTCACCTAATCACTGAGCATTTCGGTAAAATTATTGCATCACATTTTATTTAGTGTATTCATTGTCAAAACTACCCACAGATGTTGGACTTTCCCTGGCTTTGTCCACAAATGCCTCAAATAGCAGAAAATGTAGAAAGATTGTAACAGAATCTCTCACATGAAGATGAATTTAGCGATATCAAGCAGCATCATTTAGTAGTAATACAAGTTTTTATGCATTAAACTCTTTGGACGTCTGGTTACTTTCACTGCTTTTCTGAATTATGTTTTTGTTGGTAGGTTTCTCTAAAACGGCACATTTCACTTTATACTTCTTGGAATGACAGTGTGCTCATCCTAATTATTTAAACATGTGCAGGGATTCCCCTGGTTAGTTTGTTTGGAGTTTAGGTCATGTGTCTCCAACATTATCTGCAGAGGGTTGGGATGGTTAAAGATTTCAACAGAACAAGGGATCCTGTGCAGACATCTAATAAACCTCAGCGTGTCACTTAAATAAGCAAATGTCCAAATAGTATTGCAACCTACATTTACTCAAGATCTAATGCTTCTAAAAGAGGCGCTGGTGATAAACTGGTTGGCTGTTTTGGTGCTAACAGCATGCTGGTTTGTGGAGAATATGATACAGAACCATGTTCCCTCCACCAAATACCTCTACATATACAGGTAAACCTCATTAGCTCGCCCCTATTGGTCTGGGCCCTAAATTTGGTGAGAGGTGGGGTTGGAAATCTATCGTAACAGGTTAGAAAGTGAAAACCCCTGCACTTTCACCACAAATGACCTCGCTACGCTGTGTCTGGCCTTAAAACGACACAGCCAACCGTCTGAGTACTGAAAGTAATTAAAATCCTAATTCAGCTCTAAAATGTTTGGCTTTTCATGTAAAATAGCATCAGTAATGGTCACATTTGGCAATTTAGCAAACGAAAACCAGATATCTACCGCCGCTTCAAGCTCCCAAATGCAAGCATTTTCCTCACTTGAGACGTTCAGCCATTTTAGCTTTTGGCTGAGAGAATGTCGCCACCTGGTGGCAGGCTGATGAAATCAAACTGTAAAAGCATCAGCAATATCCTGCTGGGTCTTTGTCCACTTATTACTGCAACAGATGCAAATTTCCTTTTTTTACTCAACAGTCAGAGAATACAATTTTCGTTTACCTGCCATTTTGGGTCTAATTCACAAAATTGTATGCAAACTCAGAATTGCAGCTGTTTATACTAGAGGAGGCAAAGTGTGGACAGGACCAACCCACCAGCCATCAGTCAAACAGCAGGGTTTCCTCTGTTGATTGGTCCAGACCAAGGCTGCGTCAGTGATTGGTCCATCGTATGTCAGTGTCACCCATCCACTGACAGCAGCAGCAGCGACCTGTAGAATCAGCACGACTGACTGCATTCTAGGCTACAGCACTAACACAGACCAAGCATGGCGAGATGGTGGCGAGGTAATGGGGGTGCGAGCTAATGGGGTTTGACTGTACACCTAAAGCACCATGTGACAATTTCACCTAGTGCAATACATTGCAAAAATTAAAAGTGACTAAATGGCTCCAACAGCTCCAATAACTGAAGTTGCAGTGTAAAAGAACAAAGTGTTTGCTATAGCCCCAACCACAGGAGACTAGTTCATGCTTAGTTCATGTTACATTGGCACCACATGTGGCTGCTCCACAGTAAATGATTGGCATTCATTAGAAGCAGTGTCTGGAAACTTTTGAATGTCTAGTGTATCCTTTGAAAGTAAAATTTTCAAGCAATAGTGCACGTCTCGCTTCCTTCAGAGGGTTCCGGTTGCCTTTTCCTGCTCAGCTTTAGGAGACAAGACAGTAATGAGAATGGATGACGTCTCTCTGGCAGCCTCTTATCAGCAAATGCAGTCCTGCTGCAGGCAGACAGAGGCCACCCTCAAAGCACACACTGCTACCATCGCCACTAGCATCCTGACACCAAAGCTACACACACATTCAACCAGCCTGCTCTCCCACTGAGGAAAACATGTCTTGTCTTTTAGAAGTCTGTGAGCGTGAGATGATGGTGGGTAGGCTGTGTGGTTGAGAGAAGTTGATAAATGCAGATGAAAAGACTGTGAAGACTTTTGCATGAAAAAAACATTAGGAATTTGGAAAGCAACAGTGTTTCATTCACTGGGGAAGATCTGCAGCAATATGGCGTATACCAAGTCATCTCTCATGAAAAGAGAAGGCAGCACAAGAATCTGTCTGGCATGAAAATCCTATGGTGTAGTTCAGGGTGTGCTTTACATCGACACAATACAATTTCCTCAACAACAACAACAACAACTTAAGATAAGATAAAATAAATCATCCTTTATTGTCCAACAAGTGGGAAATTTCACATTGTTACAGCAGCAAACAGAGTATTAAGAAGAAACAATAAGTAAAACAGTTACGGGTG
>JBBIGC010059985.1:0-11066 GCA_037576955.1 Lepidarchus adonis | reverse complement strand
GTCAGTTTCCTTGCTGATTCAAAGACATAACTTGTGTGCGAGTGTGTCGTTAGTGGCTCTCTTTCCCAAAGGAGCCGCTACAATAAGTATATATATGTGTGTGTCTATATATATATATATATAAACACCGTTCTCATTAGCTGGTGTTGTGGGGCGTCATAGGAGTTTGTTATGTGTGGCTGTAAGATCATGTTTCAGGTGTTGCAGGAAATGTCAGGAGTGTTGATGTGGTTGTGGATGTGTGGTATGGTTAAATGACAACTTGTAAGTCTGGTGGCAGATGTCTAGGCCCTTGATGTGCTTAGTATGGCAAGTGATTACTAAGCAAGCCTACCCATCCACCGGCCTCACTACACCCTGGGAGTTCTTGTTGCTCTGTGTGATGTTAACTGCAGCTCAAGGGTTACTTCAGTGTCTGGCTGGGACTTGAACCTGCAACCTTCTGATCTCAGTCCTAACCACTAGGCCACCACTGCCCCACTGTATGTTTCTGGAGGTAATGTACACAGTGGCAACTTCATTAAGATTTCCTTGTCTTACTCATCTGTATTTTTTTTTACTTTGTTTTTCGTTTTATTTTTGCTTTATATGGTTAATATAAGAAACAAAACTACGTGAATAAATTTTCTTCTGTATTTGTTATTCTGCCTTGGTCTGTTTTATGATGCTGTTACTTGTAGGTTGCCTACCGCTAGATGGCAGTGTTAGCGCGACGCTCTTTCAAATCTTCCCTTGTAGAAGAAGAAAGACGACGCGTGGTATCGTGAGTGTCTGATGAGGATTTTACGTTTATTTGCACAAAATTTACGATTAATTGAACTGCACTTTTATCAAATTGCACGTGAAACGTGTATGCCTCACATAACTTCGCTCCTCTGTAATCTAAGAAGACAGTACATGCACTCAGCCAAGAGATTTTGTTTGCAGGAAATGAAGATCGGTACACATAATGGGACTTTTCATTGCGATGAAGTATTGGCGTGTTTTTTTCTACGTCAGCTCCCAGAGTACAAGGTTATACATGAAATTTAATAACGATACGTTTTCCACGCATTAAAATGTGCAGTTGTAAAGCTTTGTGTTTGTTTCCACAGGATGCTGTTATAGTCCGTACCCGGGACGCTGCGGAGCTGGCGCGCTGTGATGTGGTGGTGGACGTTGGCGGAGTGTATGACCCAGATCAGCACCGTTATGACCATCATCAGAGGTATTGTTGTTAACCTTAGTCCACACAGATGGAGTAGCAAGTTAAGCTGTAAAAATGTTTTAACAGAATATATCCTAAATGGAAATTCCCAAAACTGGACAAAGATAGAAGTTACAACAGAACCACTTGTCTGTTGAAGTGCCTGTATTTTTTCAACAGCACGAAGCAATTTCTTACATTTTCTTTCAGGCATGAAACTTCTTTCTTGTCTTTATAATGCGGTATACTTTAGATAGTTGTTGGCCTGTTTTCATGATGGCATGTTTTCTTTGGAGAGTTAAAATCACTCATGTCAATGAATAGGAGCATATGATAGTATGTGGTGTTTTTTTAATTATTTTTTTAAAGTAATTTTCCCAGTAATACCCACAGCTTGACGTTTAGGGAGTTGCCGCTCTGATCAGAAGGTCAACGTTACAAATCTTGGGCAAAGTGGGGCAGTGGTGGCCTAGTGGTTAGGACGTTGCCCCTGGGATCAGAAGGTTGCAGGTTCAAGTCCCAGCCTTGGCACCGCTGAGGTCCTCAGGCACTGCCCAATGTCAGCTGCGCGCTGCTCTTTCACAGATGGGTCAAATGCAGAAATTTGCTGGAATTCCTGATATTTAGATTGATATTAATACAATACAAGATGATACATTTTTCTAAATTTAATGTATATAATAAAAAAAAAACTCGTGACAATTGTCAATGTCAGTGTTATTTATAAATCACATTTGAAATAGTTGGCAAAAAAGTAAAAACTGAAAAATATACAATTACACATAGACATAGATAATGAAGTTGATTTCTGAACTTGTCACCCCTTTCATGCCTCGAAGACATGCACAGAACTGGAATTCAATAACCCATATGCTAAACTAAAGTATTGGTAGCAATGACTCAATATATTTAACCAACATGTTTTTCAATTGTGGTATTATTAATGTGCCTCACTATGTCTCCACATCAAGGGTATCATTGCTTTTTTTGGTTGTTTGACATTTTTATTGAGAAACTAGGATGTGATGTTTGTGATTATTTGAAGTGGAAAGTTACAATTGGTTTTGCCAAGTGCTAATGTTTATTGCTATTATTTAGGAAAGAGACAGCAGTTATATTTTCCCTTGATTGTCATTCTCTGCAGTTCCAGTTTTACCTTTTTTCCCCTCTAAACCAGGTCCTTTGTGGAGACATTTAACAGCTTATGCCCAGAGAAGCCGTGGGTGACCAAACTGAGCTCAGCAGGTCTGGTTTATGTTCATTTTGGTCGGCAAATGCTTTCCCAGCTTACAGGCTTGAAGGAGGAGAGCGGGCAGTTGCAAATCCTCTATGACAAGGTTAGTTTTTTCAGCATATTTTAACACATATTTCACCCTCAGTGAAATCAATACAGTGCCTTCACGCAGTATTTAAACATTACTACAAGAAAAAGTGGCTTTTTGAATCATTTACTTCATTATTTAACATTGTTCTGTCGAGAAGGCAAGTATTTTCTTTAGCCTCTGAGTATTAGTATTACCCCCCAGCACAGGGGTGTCAGCTCCGGTCCTGGAGGCCAGTTTCCAGCAATGTTGGGTGATTTCTCTGATCAAGCTCACCTGATAAGACTCACATGTTAATTGCCAAGTTCAGGGAGTGTAATTGAGGAAGGGAACAGGACGTTGGCCCTCCAGGACCGAATTTGGACACCCCTGCTCTAGCAGAATAAACTCTGACTTCAGCTTGTTGAATATTTTGACCACTTTTTAATGCAAAGTTTCTTCACTTTAATATTTGAGGCTTTTCTTTGTTAAATCTTGTTTAACTAGTTTGTGTTCATAGCATTTCATTCCTTATGATACACATACAAACAAAAGTTATATTCAACCAACTGAATGTAGGTAAGAGAGCAAGCAAGAAAGCTTGTTAATTAGTTACAAACCAGGCCCACAACGTGCCCTAAATCAAAAACCACACCGTTGTCTAACTGTTTCTCTTGCTGCCTGGCTGACCTCTCTTTCAGCTGTATGACAACTTTGTGGAGGAAGTGGATGCTGTGGACAATGGGATTTCTCAGTATGATGGAGAGGCACGATACACTGTCAGCACAACCCTCAGTGCTCGTGTCGGTCATCTTAATCCACGGTGGAATAGTGAATGCCAGGACACAGAGGTTATCAAATTTATTTTTAATTCTTTGATCTCTTTGGTCCTTCATTCTCCCCCATTGATTGGTCAGGAGATCAATGTGAATTCTTTTTTAAGACTTCAGATTTTCTTTTATCCTTTCTACTGTTCTACCAGTATGGAGTGTGAGATTGGTCTTAAAAGATCTTAAAAAGGCTTAAATTTAACTTAATGAAACCTGCAGGAACCCAGTATTTAAAACTTCATAAAAATGAATAAATCACATTTAGATTTTTAGTGCATTTTATTTAAAAATCACAACTGCTCTGGAAATTGGGTTACTACCCAAATCTGAAGTTACCTAGAAATATTATGTTTTAAAAATGTGTTGTTTTAAGCTGCCACAAAATTAGAAAGATCTTTCTGTACTGAATTCTGGATGAGTAAAAACAATAGTTAATTGGGAATAGGTTTGCAAAAAACTTTTTGGGATTGCTTTTACTTTTTAGTACTATTTTATAACAACTTACAAATATTTTGTTATTGAAAGAGTAATTAAAATAGGATTAAATTGGAGCACATTGTGTAATGTTAAGTATGTTCAGAATAATTTTGGTTCAAAAATGTATCCTTTAAGAACCACACAGAACTACAAGCACTCAGTGCATCATAATGGCCACAAATAGATAATAAAGGTATCCCAGTAATTCATTTATCTGGACAGCAGTGTAAAGAGACGCCCTATTAAATGTTTTGGTGATGTAAGATTCTTTGGGTTGGTGGTTTTATTTAAAAATTCCCCTTTAATTTTTGTTTTCTAGGAGGGATTCCATAGAGCAATGGCTTTAGTGGGAGCTGAGTTCCTAGACAGAGTGGACTACTATCAAAATGCATGGCTCCCAGCACGAGTGATAGTAGAGGCAGCTGTGCAGAAAAGGAATGAGGTAATCAGAAATGCACTGTAAGCACTGAAGCTTAGATGGAAAAGCAGTCTCTCTTTACTTCACAGATTTACTTTTGCCTTCATTTATATCATTTACGTTGTGTGCACATAATGAAAAGAAAAGAAAATGCATTTTAGGTTGTGTACAGGGGTAGTTCTTATTTTATAGAGACTTGCTTCTGCTTAGGTGGATCCCAGTGGAGAGATACTTATGCTGGCCCAAGGTGGATGTCCATGGAAGGAGCATCTCTTTTCCCTGGAAAAAGAACTGAAAGTGGAAGTAGGAATCAAGTTTGTGCTCTATCCAGACCAGAATGGCCAATGGAGAGTCCAGTGTGTGCCGACAGGCCTCAACACATTTCAAAACAGGTACAGCTTAAGTCACTGATGTAGCTACCTATATTGACCTACATCTGTTCTACTGGTAAAGTTATTTAAGACAATCAATCAATCAATCAATCAATTAATTAATTAAGAAAATTAAGGCTCCTAAAATGCCCATTTCACAGCTGTAAATTCTGAGTATTTGTGTTAATGGGCCTCTACTTTCACACTCAACATTAATAGCTCTGTGACTTGCTCTGAGGAGTCAGTCACATTCTTGGGCATTATCAGATGCAGGAACCTGAAGTGGGAAGGAAACACGGTCTCCATAGCCTAAAGAATACTGTATTTCCCCAATGATAAGCCATGGCCTATACAGGAGTTTTACAAACCTGGTATTGTGTGCAGCTTGCTTAAATAGGGTGGCCTGTCTAAAACACAAACACATTTGCTAAAAGTACATTTTGGTTCATATTTATGCAGATCTTTTAAGTTTTTTAATTTTTACATTTGTTCATTTTTTTTGTTAGAAGACATTTGCCGGATAATAAAGGTTTATTCTATTCTAATTCAGTGCACAAAAAGACAACATCCCAAACTTATTAGTTGTATTTAAATATAGTCTTTACTGCAGCGACGAACAGTGACTGTTCTGTAGCTAATTTGGCGCTGCCGGGTGTTGTGCCAAAAGTGTTTTATTATTACTAATAATAAAATGTACAATGTTAATGTACAAACACGTGTGTTTAAACAAAGCTGCTTTGCTCAAATATCACGGCAGAAACAATCAAATTACTTGTGTTACACTAATATAACTTTGGCTAAATTTGGTTAAAACGCAGAGGTAATGCAGTAATGCTGCGCCTAGTATTATGGGGCGGTGTATCTTAGAATTTTGAATCATAAATTTGCATTTTCTACAGCTTATAAAACAGGTCGGCCTATAATGTGGGGAGTCCTATCATTGGGGAAGTATGGCAGCCTTAGAATAGTTCAGTTCATCCAGTTCCACTTAATCCCCATATTCTCTGTAACCTATGAGGGTATAAAGAATCATGATACTAAATAAGAACATCCAATGGATGAACAAACATTTGACCATCTTCAGTACCAAGGCTACTGATAAAGGTGATCACACTCCAGTAAATGACAGATGTACATTTTGTTATAAAACCCTCACACCAAGCAAAAAATTACTGCCTTATTACTCTTTCAACTCTATTCAATATATTAGATCTTCCATATACAACCCCAATCCCAAGAAAGTTGGGAAGCCATGTAAAATGTAAGCAAAACTGGAATGCAATGATTTGCAAATCTTAATAACCAATATTTAATTATATGCAGAACATAGAAAACATATCTGGTTTTTAAACCGAGTAAATGTGCCATTTAAAGAAAAAAAAAAGTAATTTGGACATTTACCCCTATTCAGCAAACTGAATCTTAATCTTCTTTTAACAACAGTCTATAAATGTCTGAGAACTAAGGAGACCAGTTGCTGGACTTTTGGGAGGGGAATGTTGATATTCTTGTCTGATATTTTGCAATTTTCCTGTTGTTTGTGGTATTTTTTGTTTCCTGACATGGCAAATGTTTTCAAATGGTTAAAGGTATGGACTGCAGATAGAATATTCTACTACAAAGGCCAGCTGTGTAATATGCTGTTTATGGTGTGTTTACAGATGTGCAGCCCATTACATCACCACTAATGCACCCAACCATTAGGGATTAAAAGATTCATAACCGTATCCTGAAGTTTATCATTTTGATTATTGACTCACCTGTCTCTCCATATTTATAGATTGTCACTGTTGGAGGAATGGAGAGGGATCAGAGATGATTCGTTATCCCAACTAAGTGGAATCCCCGGCTGTATTTTTGTCCACAGCAGTGGCTTTATTGGGGGGAACAAAACAAAGGAGGGGGTTCTTGCAATGGCCAGAAGGACCTTACAGGGAGCAGCCAAACTGGTGAACAACTCTTAAATGCTGAGCCACCCTTACCTTGGCATTATTTTAAAATATTTGTTCTGCAATTAAAATACTTTTTTCACAAAAATAAAATGAATTCACTGAAATGGTCTTTGTGTGCATGTGAGTTCTTTCAGCATAGAAAATGTTTAATTGTTCAATCGTCGTCTGCATCCGCCCGTCTACGAGAGATGATGGTGTAGCAGTTTTCTGCTCATCGTCATTTTTCATGCCTCGATAGTTGTTGCAGTCGCTGCTGTCACCTTTATTTTTATACAGAGTAATGATTTTAGATTCTCGCATTTCCTGAGGAATGTGTCCCTGATCCCAGCACTGGCAGAGAAGTTCATGGAGAGGTTAGAGGAGTGCAGGTTTCCTGCACTTCATGACCTCTGATGGGATGCTGTCATTTCCTGTGGTCTTCCCACAAGCAAGCCTGTCAGTGGTTTTGCTGAGCTCTTCCAGTGTAGGTGGGATATCTTGCTCTTCCATGACAGGGTTGGCGTTGAGAGCGCTGTCGGTGACTATGTTCTGCGTGGCATACAGCTCCAGGTAATGCTCAGTCCACCGCTGCATCTGCTTCTCCTGGTCTGTGATGATTTCACCAAACTTAGATTTGAGGGGAGCGGTCCTGGAGATGGTGGGTCCTGTTGTCTTTTTGATGCTCTTGTACATGCCTCTCGCATTACCTATATCAGCAACTGATCGTATGCTGCTGCAGAGGTTCAGCTGTTGGGTGTTTGCGCAGTGACGAGCGGTCTGTTGGGCTTTCCTTCTAGATCGTCCTTAAAGCCTTGAGTGTACTGGGGCAAGGGATATCCTTGCAGGTCAGTATTGCTTTTCTTTTCGATTCTGTGATTAGCTCCATCTTCTCCCAGTGGGCCTCATATCAATCCTTGTTTTTCCTCTCCTTCTTCCCATAAGCGGCAATGGCAGAGTTGTACACAAGATGGGACCACTTGGAGTCGATAGCGTACATACCTCTCACATTGCCTACGGTATATCGGCAGCTTGTTGATGCGTGGTCACCCCTTCTTTGAGTGGTGGATCTTTTTTGGTGAAACATGCACTCTGCTGGCAATGACGGCATGATCCGTGTCGCAGTCTGCACTGTGAGTAAAACGCTTGAGTAAAACACGAGCGTTTCGCACGCCTGGTGATGACATGGTCCAGCTGATGTCAGTGGTGCGAGCGTGGGTGTCTCCAGGATACCTGATGAATTTCCTTGCACTTGAAGGTGTTGGTCACACACAGGCCGTGCAAGCAGCAAAACCCCAGAAGGCAATGACCATTTTCAAATATCTTTCCCTGTCCATGTTTCCCGAGGCACGAGGGCCAAGCCTCATGGTCAGCTCCCACTCTAGCGTTTAGATCACCTAGGAGGTAAAGTCCTTGGGTACTGGAAATCCTGGATAACATTTCACTCAGGGCCTGGTAAAAGAGGTGGAATAAAGGGTAGGAGCATAGACATTGATAAAGTTGGGCCTGAGGCTGTTGAGAGTCGGAGGACAAGGAGCCTTTCTGTGCCTGCATTAGTTGGCTCGATGAAAGAAAGACGCATGTTCTTCACAGCGAAGCCCACACCATGCTGTTGCTTTTCTTTTTAGGGCTTCCACTGCCAAAAGAAGGTGTAGTTTGATTCCCGAATGGTGCCGCTGTCAGGTAATCTATTCTCCTGGAGGCAGGCGACATCTACGTTTAGTTGGTTAAGTTATTTTTCAACAATGGCTGTATTTCTTGCATCGTGGACTTGCAGGTCTGCGGTAAAAACCGGGCACAAAGACCTGACATTCCAGCTTGCAAAACAGAGCACTGGATGCATCTTCTTTGAACGGAGTTGCTTGCCTAGTGCCTGAATTTTTGGCCCACTTTTCAAGGTGACTTTCTAATCTCCACAAACTCAGTGGAGCAGACGGGCCATGGCGGGCCAGCATCTAACTGGCTGGGGGCTGCCCCGCTTGCGGCGGGCGATAGCTGTCCAATGAGGTGCGATGAACTCTTCCACTGTTGAAACTGACACCTGGCGCTTTCGCCAGTTGGATGATGTTAAAACTGGTAACTGCCTTTTACAGTGTTTGGTCATCACCTTACTGTGAAGCTGGAGTGTCCTCTCCAGAGCCTGGTCAGAGTGATATGGAGCGCTAGCTTTTGCCCATGCAGCAGTCTCCTCCTCCTCACGCTGCTGGTTACTCTAAGGGAACGACAAGAGGATTTTGTTTCAGGGTTTACTCCCCTAGCCTTCCCTAGTAAGGGTGAGTCCACAAGGCAGTGGAGGTTTTGATTTGAAGTTTCTTTTAGATGGGTGGCCATCCCTGGCTGTCGAGCCCCATCTTCCCGTTTCAGATCCACTTTGCAGGCTGGGGTAGGCAAAAACCCACATTTAATGAACAAGGGCAGTTGAAAGTTGTTTTTCAAAAATAAAGTAAAAAAAAAACAAAAAACTGCATAGTGGGCAAAGGCTGTCTGGCCTTGTCTTGGAGAAGAGCTACTGTGCCACAGATTGCTTTAAAAGCCCCAATGTCAGTTCATACAGTGCTTTATAATGATGGAATTCCGGCTCTTTGGTTCAGTTCACTAAAAAGAGTTGGTTCTTTCGGATTTCTTATCAAAAATAATGTAGAATCGTGTAAAATGAATTACTAATGTACAAACACACATTATATCAGATGTTTTATATTTATATGGCATATTACACTCCATGAGGTGCTGAGGTTTGTAGGCAGTAGTGTAGATAGGAATACGTAATCTGTTTTCAATGCAGAGGCTCTGAACATACGGTTTAGTAGCTCTTTCCATAATCTGGCTTTCATATTAGACACTGATTTATTACTCAAATCACACCACTGTATAATAAGCGGCAGTCTGCACTACTGTACAGTGAGTACAGTAGTGCAGCCAGATTACTAACCAGGAGCCATAAACTCCAGGATATAACTCCAACTTTCGGTTCTCTCCACTGGCTCCCGATTAAGTACAGGGCTGACTTTAAAGTTGCCCTTCTTGCCCGTCTTATTCAAAAGTTTGGGCACACCTTGATAAATATTTTGTAATTGAAAAACAATTCAGCAAACATTGATGCATAGTTACTTTTTATGCCATAAATTACACAAAAATAACATTATTATGGCATTGTCGAAAAGTTTGGGCACACTAAGTTCCAAAGTCTTCATGACAACAGCTGTCATTAGTAAATGTCAACTGGTGCCAATTTCAAAGCTTTACAAATACTCTGACTCTTCAAACCTTGTGCACACACTTCTGGACACTCAACAACCATGGGTTCCTGTAAGCAGCTGTGTTAGACACTGAAATACCATGGATTCCTGTAAGCAGCTGTGTTAGACTCTGAAAATACCATGGATTCCTGTAAGCAGCTGTGTTAGACTCTGAAAATACCATGGATTCCTGTAAGCAGCTGTGTTATACTCTGAAAATACCATGGATTCCTGTAAGCAGCTGTGTTAGATTTTGAAAATGAAAGTTATTCATGCCCACAATGCAGGAGAAGTCTACAAGAAGACAGCAAAGCGTTGTCAGCTTGCAGTTTGCACAATGAGAAATGTAATTAAGACATGGCAGTTCAGGGGATCTGGAAGATCAAGAAAACTTCTCGTATGCTGGTAAGAAAGATATGGAGTGGTGGTTCACCGTTCTACAAGACCTTCATGGAGTCAGAAGAAGAAAACCTTACCTGCGTCCCCAACATAAAATCCAATGTCAGAAGTATACAACAGAACATCTACAGAGGTCTGTAGATTTTTGGAAACAAGTGATGTGGACTGATGAAATTAAAATATAACTTTTTGGCCACAATCAGCAAAGGCATTAGAAACCTTTGCTGGAAAAATGGGAGAAAATCCCAAGTACAAGAATCAAAAGACATTCAGGAGGCTCTAAAAAGCACTTGCAAGCTGTGAAATCTGCCAGAGGAGGTGTTACTAAGTACTGATTATGTAGGGTGCCCAACCTTTTGCACAGTGCTATAATAGTGTTTTTATTTATTTATTTATTTTTGTTAAATTTATGGCATAAAAAGTAATTATGCATCAATGTTTGCTGAAAATATTGTGTATATTTTCCATGTCCTAGAGAGACTGTGTTTACATCTTTTCAATTACAAAATCACCAAAATCTGTTATTTATCAATGGGTGGCCAAACCTTTGCATAAGACTGTATTGTTTAAGGCACTTAGAGGTACAGCACTAACCTACTTGTCTGAACTATTTCATGCTTTTAATGCAATATTCAAAATCGACCTCTTCCCTGACAAAATGACAGTGGGGAAAAGCCACTAATTCTGCAAGTTGTTCCACTTTAAAAATGAGAGAGGTTTATAATATTCATCATAGGTACACTTCCAACTGTGTGAGACAGTATGTTTTAAAAAAGGGGACTCACATTAAATTAAATATAATGGTGCAGAAAATAAGTATTTGATCAATAAGGTCAAATGTTTGCTTTTTACAACTGACATTGTCACAAAGCAACTTTACAGAGTTTATAGAATCCGGGTCCGAGCCCCAAATGAGCAAG